>SNQJ01S0012030.1:157702-176066 GCA_010110895.2 Picea sitchensis
CCATAGTGAAATTGGGCGTTGGTCAATTCCTAAAACGCCATGGGATGAAAGAGTGTGTCACCTTTGTGACACTAAGAAGGTTGAAGATGAAAAACACTTTCTCTTAGATTGTCCAGCCTATACCCATATTACCTCTTAACTCAACAAAAGTATGGTGATCTTGGAAACCTTCTCTTAATGTTTTTCGAGCAAACAAAATTCTAAAGAATCGCAAGTAATCACTTACCCTCTTAAGGTCCGATAGACCAATTAGGTCTTAGTGGACGTTAATCATCATCATCAATATAATGTATTAATGTAATGCATAAAATTAATTTAGCAAATAAAAGAGTAAATAACAAAGTATATTAATAAAATAAATAATAATAATAAAGTATGAAGAAAATAATAAAAAATATTTAAAAGTGTTAAAATAATACATTAATAATGTAAACATTTATTAAGAAATTGTAATAATATTAGTATTAATACATTAAATAATGTATAATTAATGTATTATATTAATACATAATGAATGTATTATATTAAAGACTATTAATGTAGTAATACATAATTAATGTATTATATTAATGCAATGATGTATGTAAATAAATGGTCTATTAATAATAATACTAATAATAATAATCTATTTTTTAAGTTCACAGCCAAGCCAGCACACCAAATTGGTGTATGAGACCCACTTGTTTGTGGGACAAGGGACCCCCCTCCGTCCAACTATTTGACTGGTAAATTCTACGAAGGTATACATACCCTACCCCCCTCTGGATTTGAACTTGTGACCTCTTAAGAGAAAACACATGTTCTTAACCATTAGGCTCACTCAGGGTGTATAATGTATAAATGTATAAATGTAATGTATAAATTAAAGTATTAATTTACATTAATGTGTAATTTAAAATATTAATTAATTGATAAATTAATGATGTAATGTATTAATTAAAAAATTGATAAATTAATGATGCAATTTATTAGTAATTAATACATTGATATATTATTAATTAATACATTGTTAAAGTAAAAATATAGTAATAAAATAATACATTAAATGATTTAATAAATACATTACTAAAGTATTAATACAGTGATAAAGTAATACATTAATAAAATAGTAGTGCATTGACTTTAGTAATACATTATTACATTATTATAATGTATAAATTAAAGTACTAATACATTAATTTATTATGTAACATATTGAACTATTATTACATTAATAATGTATTAATACATTAATTATACATTGAATGAATGATTAATACATTATTAATATAATTCAACATTAATGATACATTAATAATGTAGTGATATATATGTAAACTATAAATTAAATTATTAATTTAAATTAGTGTATAAAGTACCATATTAAATGATTGATACATTAATAATTTAATGTATTAATTAATTTATACAATAATACATTTTTAATTAATACATTACTAATATATTAATACAGTAATAAAGTAATACATTAATAAACTAGCAATACATTGATTTTAATTTGTTGTAACTTTATTAAAGTATTAATACATTAACACCACATTATCGTAATGTATAAAATAAAGTATTAATGCATTATGCATAATGTAACATATTAAAGTATTAATGCATTAATAATGTAATGTATTATTAATCAATACATTAATAAGTTATTAGCTAATACATTTTTTAAGTATTAATACACTAATAAAGTAATACATTATTAAAGTAATAATAAATTAATAAATACATTATTAAATTATTAATACATTAAGAAATACATTATTCAATTATTAATACATTAATATATTTATTGAAAATGATTGCGGTTAAATATGTTTGACCATGATCATGGTTTCTTATGGTTATGATTATGAATGACATTAATACATGAAAATATTAATATTAATACATTAAATAATTAATAAAGTGATAAAGTGATACATTAATAATACTTTAATAAAGTATTAATACATTAATAATACATTATTACATTAATGTGAAAATTAAATCTTAATACATTAATGTATAGTGTAACATATTAAATTATTAATACACTAATAATACACTATAACAATAATAATAGGTTAGGTTTTAAATATCATTGAACTAGTTGAGTAATATTAAAAAAGGCAACCAAGATTTTTTATGAATAGGTTGAAGAGAGACGGTAGGCCAACGTGGCTAGGGCCTAAAACCTAGCTGCCTCCGCTCTCGTTTTCGATTGCAGGGGTGCGGATCTTCGTCTGAAGCGGCCGATCAGGGCTCCCCTTGCTCTCTTTGCATACAGGGCCGCAGATCGGCGTCTTTCCGAGCGTCCATCCTCCGTTTCACCTACATTTCTAAGTGTTGCATGCGGTTTGGAGCAGTGGTCTTGCTTGCCTCTGCGACTTTGCTGGTGGTCGATGAACTGCTACAATGGCCCCAGATCCGATTGCCATGTTGGAAAAAGATCCTTTGGAAGCATTCAAAACGTTAGTCCGCTCGGCAAGACATAAATCCAAGCCTTCTCTCCCATCTAAGTTTGTTAAGAAGATGGAGGACATCCCTTCTCTGGAGCTATCTCCAGAGGACCCTTGCAATCTTGCCCTCTTTCTAGCAGAAAAGGCCCTCATTGGAAAGTTTACGGGGTTATGGCCTAGCCCCAAAATGGTGGAGGCATGGATGGATGATCGTTGGAAGATGCTGATACAAGGAAACGTTTCTCTCTGCGCAGTAGGCAGGGGTTTTTTTGTCTTCAGTTTCTCGAGGAAAGAGGACCGTGATCTAGTTTTCAGATCTGGAACCTATTTCATGGGGTCGAGAGGGTTGTTCTTAGCCCCCTGGACGCCTGACTTCAACTCCGTAGCCGAGATCACAGCAACCCCTGTTTGGGTTAGGCTGCCCCATCTTCCCTTGCATCTCTGGGGGATAAGATCTCTGGAGGACATTGGAAACAAGCTTGGGCGTTTCCTAGACAGGGCGGAGCCGAAAGGGGATTAGTTTACCTGCGCTCATATTTGTGTTGAGGTTAACCTCGAGAAAGGACTTCCGGAAGCCATTAAGCTCTCCCTGGGGGAATGGTGCCATATCCAAGAGCTAGACTATGAGAAGATTCCTTTTAAGTGCCTCCGGTGCCATGCTTACGGTCATTTCGTAAAAAGCTGCCCCAAAGCCTCTGAGGAGCCGGGACCAGTCAAAGAAGATTATTTTCAGGCAGTATCTAATCGACGAAGGCAGCCAAGACAAAAGGATACACTAGCCTAGGCTCCGAAGGTCACTCATTCAACACAGGCAACTCTAGAAAATAAAAACAGCTTTGATGTGCTGAAGGAAGATGAAACCCTAGATTCAGAAGCAACAAGAGTCAAGGAAGATCCTCTGGCAGATGAAAGCCTTCCGGATTCCACCCCCCCAGATTCAGTAGCAGCGAGATAAATTTGGGCTTCAGTTCCGGAACCCTCTACCTCTGCAGGTCTGGATGTTTCAGTCCCCTCTAGTGGCTCTGTGGAAACTTCTGAACCTGAAGACAATTCAGCTCCGTCTCCACCCCTTACCCGAGGGCGAAATACCAACAAAGCGCGCAGAGAAAAGGAGGCGGCCTCCAACATTTCTTCAGGTTCTCAGAAAAAGCTCGATCCCTACTTTAAGGGGAAAATTTCATCTCCCTCGGTTTAATGCTTTGCTTCTGTCTTCTACTATGCTCACAGTTTGTGAGAATTTACTCATGTATGCAATTTTTGTCATTTTCTCGAATTAGCTCAAGAAGCAGATGGGATTGGTCTCCCAAGACATTCACAAGAAGGTTGGCAGCACTGTTAGAGGTCACCAACCTTCTTCAGATTTGTAACTTTTTTATTCTGGCTTGCCAGAATGCTGCTTAATGCAACATAACCGTTCTTGTCAAAAAAAAAAAAAACAATAATAATACATTAATAAATGCATTTTAAAAGTATTAATACCCTATTAAATACATTATTAAAGTAGTAATACATTAATACCTTAATTGACAATGACTATGGTTGACAATGGTTTACCATGACCATGGTTTATAATGGTTGACCACAACGATGGTTAACTTTGGTAGATGTTGGTTGGATTTGGAAAGGAAAGGTTGCTTATGGTTGATCGTGGTTATCCTTCACCATGGTTGAGTGTGGTTGACCATGACCATGGTTTCTTATGGTTGGTCGGAGTTTATTATGGTTGACCATGCCCATGGATAAACTTCATTAACCATGTGGATATGATTATAGTGGGCCATCTTGATTATGTTTAACCATAGTTTACTATGGAACTACTGCATTACAATGATGATCATGTTTTGTTCGACACATTGCGACATCAGATTTTGTTCGTCACATTACGACATCAAATTTTCTTCATCAAATGACATCGTAAGGTTATGTTTATCAAATCACGATGATGGGTTTTTGTTTCTCGCATTATGGTGTTGGAATAGGTTTGTCACAATTTGAAAGTGGGTTATGTTCATCACATTGCGACATCGAGAAATGTTCGTTTCATTGCAAAATCAGTCTATGTTTGTCACATTGGCACAGTGGGTTGTGTACATCACATTGTGACAATGGGTTGTGTTCATCCCATTGCAACTTTTGGAAATGCCTATCACAATGCAACATCAAGATATGTGAACTGCATTGCAACGTGAAGATATATTCGTTGCATTGGGATGATAGGCCCATGTTCATCACATTGCTACAACAAGGCTATGTTCGTGAGATTGGGACGTCCATAAATGTCTGTCACATTGCAATGTATGCATAGGTTCGTTACCTTGTGAGGTTATTATGTGCACCACATTGCAACGTGAAAATATATTTGTTGCATTGGGATGATAGGCCCGTGTTCATCACATTGCTACAACAAGGCTATGTTTGTGAGATTGGGACGTCCATAAATGTCTATCACATTGCAATGTATGCATAGGTTCATTACCTTGCGAGGTTATTATGTTTGGTAGATTGCAACGTTACTATGATCGACATATTGCAACGTTTGGAAATATTTATCACATTTTGACTTCAGTATATTTTTGTCACATTACAACAACCATATATGTTTTTCACATTCTGATGTTACTATGTTTGGTCGATCGCAACGTTACTATGTCCAACAAATTGCGATGTTTGGAAACATTTCTCACATTCTGACGTCGACATATGTGTGTCACATTAAAATGTGAAGAAATGTTCGCAATATTGTGATGATAGGGCGATGTGTGACACATTGTGACGTCTTTTGATGTTCATCTCATTGCAATGACATGCCCATGTTCATCAAATTGTGACATTAGTATGTTTGGTAGATTTCAACATTACTATGTTTGTGAGATTGTGACGTTAATATGTTCATCGCATTGCAACGTTATATGTTCATCCCTTATTGTGACATTACTATGTTTGATAGATTGCAACATTACTATATTTGATACATTGCGACGTTAGGAAATGTTTGTCACTTTGTGATGCTAGGAAATGTTTGTCACAATCTGACGTTAGGAAATGTTTGTCACATTGCGAGGTAAGGAAAAGTTTGTCATATTGCGACGTCAGGAAATGTTTGTTTCTCACATTATGACGAAGGGTTTTTTTTTCTCACATTATGGTGTCAGAATATGTTTGTCACAGTTCGAAAGTGGGTTATGTTCGTGACATTGCGACGTCGGAAAATGTTTCTCTCATTTCAATATTGTTTTATGTTTGTCACATTGGCACACTGGGTTGCATACATCACATTGTGATGATGTGTTGTGTTCGTCCCATTGGAACATTTAGAAATGCCTATAATAATGTGACGTCATGACGTGTGCACCACATTGCAACCTGAAGATATATTCGTCGCGTTGTGATGATATACCTATGTTTGTTACATTGCGATGTTCATTTATGTTTGTCAAATTGTTATAAAAATTCTATGTTCGTCAAATTATGACGTTCGTAAATGTTCATGAGATTTCAATGTCCCTATATGTTCGTCGCATTGCGATGTTACCGTGTTTGGTAGATTGCAATGTCACTATGATCGAGACATTGCGACGTTTGGAAATGTTTGTCAGATTGTGACTTTCATATATGTTCGTCACATTGCGATACCCATATATGTTTGCGACATAGTGAATTTACTATGTTTGATCGATTGCAACGTTACTATGTTCGACATATTGCAATATTTGCAAGAGTTTGTCACATTGTGACGTCAGGATATGTCTGTCCCATTTCAACGTGAGGAAATGTTTGTCATATTACGATTGGAAAAATACTCAATTTAATTATAATTGTGAATTTTATATATATATAAAATGTAGTAAGAATCAATTTATCTAACCTATTCTCCATCCAAGAGGCATGATTGTTACATAGGAAAAACAATGAAAATTTGGTAGCATTTGAAAAAATTCAAAAGAAACATAAATCCATCATCAAAGCAAATGAATCAAGAAATATAACAAGTCATGAGTGATAGTGAGCACCAAAGCTTATATGGTTCCAAGCACTAAATAAAAGTTAAAAAAAAGCTTATACTTGCCTCCAAGCACTAAAATAAAAAGTTAAAAATAAAAATTTATGCTTTGGCATTTTTTTAACCATGTGGTGATGCACCCTATATCCCAATACACCAATGATTATATAAGTATATAGTATACTAATTATGTATTTGCAGTTTTTTACATTAATACTATTGATAGTGTTACACAATTATATAAATATTTGGAATACTAAAAAAAATTGAAATATATTAACTTAACTTAGTACACATGTTAAGTTTATTCATCTATGTGATTAAATTCATTTAATGTACCACTACATGAGAGATTTCAAACCACTACATGAAAGATCTCTACTACTTAACCCTTATTAGTGTACAAGTATTCAAAACCAATCTACATTATTTTTTTCGTAATATAGTTTAAATCTACAATTATATCAATATTTAAATACACAAAAAAATTGAAATATATTAGCTTAACTTAGTACACATGTTAAGTTTATTCATCTATGTGATTAAATTCATTTAGTGTATTACTACATGAGAGATTTCAAACCACTACATGAGATATATGTACTACTTAACCCTTGTTAGTGTACAGGGATTTAAAAGCAATTAAAAGCAATTACATTAATTTTCTTGCATCATAATTCCCGATACTTTTAAAATTAAAATTAAAAGTAGTTTATAATTTAATATCTCTTGAGGAAAGTCTTTTCAAATGTTTGTTTAAGAGTATAGTATAGGCTAATTTTAAAATAAATTAAAAGTAGTTTGTAATTTTAAAATAAATTAAAAGTAGTTTATAATTTAATATTTGTTGAGGAAAGCCTTTTCAAATTTTCAAATGTTTGTTTAAGAGTATAATATTGTTTGTTTAAAAGTATAGTATATGTTAATTTTAAAATAAATTAAAAGTAGTTTATAATTTTAAAATAATTAAAAGTAAAATGTGTTAATAAAAAGTAATTTAAATTTTTTTTAGTAAAATTTTTCATTAAAAAAATGAAAAATAGTTAATTCATTAAATATGAATGAAATGTGACAGACTATCCTACTTAATGGAAGCGTGATTTAATTACTAATCAAATTAAGTAAACCATAACTAGTGTAATTTACTATTTAGTTAAAAAACTTACTAACGTAAAATGATATAATTTTTAATGTAAGTATTATAAAGACTCAACTAATTAATAACATCGATTGTTTGTAAATAAAAACTCAACCACTTTTATAACATTTAAAAGGGTTAAAAACAACCATATCAAAGACAACCAACTAACCAAATAGTAGTATAATAAGTAATTGGTTGAGAATAAATAAACCAAGTAAAGACTCAACCAACATTTATATGGTTATGGTTGAGTTTTTAATTAATTAAATATAACCATAACCAACCAACCATTTATCTAACAATGATATGGTTGAGTCTTTAATTATTTAATTTTATGGTTAGTTAGTTTTTTAATTAAAGACATTAAGTATTCACTTTATACTTATTATTATAATGTTAGTATTATTAAATTAATTTTGAAGTTAAGTAATTTTCTATTTTCCACTTTCCACTTTATAAATCAATTAATTACTTAATCAATTAATATAATTATTTTCAATTAATTAATAATTAATAAAATATTAGTTAAAATAATTAATAAAATTTTAACGTAAGTGTGATAAAGCAATATGTAAAAACAACCAACTAACATTGATATGATTGGGATTTTAATTAATTAATTAATTATAACCATAACTAACCAAGATATGGTTGAGTCTTTGAGTAATTAATTAATTTTCATAACCATATAGTATATGGTTATGGTTGGTTTATCACATATAAGTAAAAACTCAACCAAATCAAGTAAAGACTCAACCAACCATATAATATAATAGTTGGTTGAGAATAAATGATATTTATTTTTATCATTATACTTATAATTTTTTACTAATGTCTTTAACGTTAAAGACTCAATCATAGTAAACCACTGTAAAGTTGATTAACAGACTTAATCCATAACATTAAAAGTAGCTTAAGTATAAATGGAATACTTATTAACCTATACATCCATAATTACTATTTTACTTATTAAAGTAGTTATATATGCTGATTGGTTAATTAGAAATTAGTTAATGGCATCGATTTCAATGTTCCATTTTCCATTCTCACATAAATGCACATAATTTTATTAATAAAATGTATAACCTGGCATGAAATTGAAAAATTGAAAAGCTATGTGCACAGTTAAAAATACACATAACGCACGCTCTCCATTGATCAATAACGTTGGGTGGCATTTGAAATGCAGGCCAAACCTGACATGAAATTGAAAAGCGAAAGCGGAATCCGCCCTGGTAAAAAAGTGCACTATAAAACGTTTTAATTCGCATCCAATTCCACACAAATTAAACGACATCAGTTCACATCCGCGCAACCAATATGCATCCGTCCAGTTTATTAATTGAACATGGCAATTTGGTGATGAGCATGTAATTTTTTAATTTTATTTAGTAAATGTGAAAAARTAATCACATAAATGTGCATCTTTATAAATGAGCGAAAGTTAATTTATCAAAATCTCATCGATTGATTAGAGAGGATGACGAAGAATATGCCAGAATCTTCAATTGRCAACCCTACAATTGAAATTTATGATTAAAAGGTTGATTAATCCATCGATTCCAATAAGAGGGACGCCTATCSACGTAATTATAAAACACAACCAACCATTTATTATATAAAACAAAATAGGATATGAAGTAAAATTGATTTTTGATAAAATCCACAACGATAAAATCTGTCCGGAACGAGTGGGGATCTGAAACGAGGTGCATTTTGGATTACGCAAATTTTTATATGAAAGCTTTGGCTGCATTGGCCGCTGCATGGAGCTGCCTTTTTTCATCTACAGAAGCAACAAGTAGAGGCTACTGCCAGCGGTTGCCCGTTATCGGAAACCTTCACCGACATGGATCGTTGCCCCACAAAGCGCTGGGAGCTCTTTCTCTGCAATGCTGGCTAGGAATGATGATATAGTCTTCCAGAATTATGAAATCTTTTTGGAATTATATAATGTAAATAATATTATGAAATTTTAATAATAATATTTCTAAGTTGATATCAGAGACAATGGGTACTCACGTCGATAGGCATCCCTCTATTGGAATCGGTGGATTAATCAACTTTTTAATTATAAATTTCAATCGTAGGGTTGGCAATTGAAGATTTTGGCATATTCTTTGTCATCCTCTCTAATTAATGGATGAGATTTTGATAAATTAACTTCTGCTCATTTATAAAGACGTACATTTATGTGATTACTTTTTCACATTTACTAAATAAAATTAAAAAATTAATTGCTCATCACCAAATTGCCACGTTCAGTGATTAAGAAATAACAACAGTGATTAATAAATTGTACGGATACATATGGCTGCGCGGATGTGAACTGCTACCATTTCATTTGTGTGGAATTGGATGCAAATTAAAACGTTTTATAGTGTGCCATCATTTTTTTACTAGGGCGGATTTCGCTTCCTCTACCCACCATTCCGCTTCCACTTTTCAATGTCATGTCAGGTTTGACCTACGTTTCAAATGCCACCCAACGTTTTTGATCAATGGAGAGCATGCGTTATGTGCATTTTTAACTGTGCACATAGCTTTTCAATTTTTCAATTTCATGCCAGGTTTGGCCTCCATCGGGTTATACATTTTATTAATAAAATTATGTGCATTTATGTGAAAATGGAAAATGGAACATTGAAATCGACGCCATTAATTAATTTCTAATTAACCGATCGGCATATATAACTACTTTAATAAGTAAAATAATAATTATGGATGTATAGGTTAGTAAGTATTCCATTTATACTTACGCTACTTTTAACGTTATGCCATAAGTCTGTTAATCAACTTTACAGTGGTTTACTATGATTGAGTCTTTAACGTTAAAGATATTAGTAAAAAATTATAAGTATAATGATAAGAATAAATGCTATTTATTCTCAACCAACTATTATATGGTTGGTTGAGTCTTTACTTGATATGGTTGAGTTTTTATGATAAACCAACCATAACCATATACTATATGGTTATGAAAATTAATTAATTAATTACTCAAAGACTCAATCATATCATTGTTAGTTGGTTGGTTATGGTTATAATTAATTAATTAATTAAAAATCCAACCATATCAATGTTGGTTGTTTTTAAAATTTTATTAATTATTTTAACTAATACTTTATTAATTATTAATTAATTGAAAGTAGTTATATTAATTAATTAAGTAATTAATTAATTTATAATATGGAACTTGGAAAATGAAAAATTACTTGGCCTCAAAATTACTTTAATAATACTAGCAATAAAATAGTAAGTATAAATGGAATACTTAATATCTTTAATTAAAAAACTAACTAACCATAAAATTAATTAATTAAAGACTCAACCATATCATTGTTAGATAAATGGTTGGCTGGTTATGGTTATAATTAATTAATTAAAGACTCAACCATAACCATATAAATGTTGGTTGAGGACTCAAACCATAACCATATAAATGCTTTTCCGTTGTTCCTTTTATTTGGTTTTATTTATTCTCAACCACTACTTACCATACTACCTGGTTGCCGTTCAGATATGGTTGTCTTTAACCCTTTTAAATGTTATAAAAGTGGTAGAGTTTTTATTTACAAACAACCAATGTTATTAATTAGTTGAGTCTTTATAAGACTTACGTTAAAGACATTAGTAAAAATTATATCATTTTACGTTAGTAAGTTTTTTAACTAAATAGTAAATTATACTTATTATGGTTTACTTAATGTGATTAGTAATTAAATCACACTTCCATTAAGTAGGTTAGTCTGTCACATTTCATTCATATTTAATGAATCACCAATTCATTTTCCACTTTTTTTAATTAAAAATTTTACTAAAAAATTTAAATTACTTCATTTAGGTTTCATGGTGAGAGATTTGTTCAATTTGCCTGAACCATGCTATTGATAGTCATCGCCATGCCTTTGATCCACAACAGATCCATCTTCTCGTGACAAAAACTCGAGGAAAACAAGAGAGGTTCTAGTGAGAGTATGCAAATCGTGAAAAATGTGGTATAATGCCGACCAAGGTCCAAAACCGTGCTGAAAATCCATTTAAAATTGGCTCATGTCTTAGATCCGGAAATGTGGATGAACGTGGACGCGTTGGCAGCCCTAAAAGCTGATAATGCGATCAGAACGGCTCGCTCCAGGCAATATTCGAAGTTTAAACAACTACTTAGCCAAAAGGAAAACGCTAGCAACGGCAATGACGCAAAGAAGGTCGTTAACATATCCTCACACGAGTTGAACCACTCTGAGCTGAGTGTGTTGAATAAAGGTTTGAATTTTGCCATCTCTCCCTCCTCCATTCATGTTGACAACCTTATTTGCTGCATTGAAGACAGTATTAAAACCCTAGCAGATGAAGATAAGGACCAAATTAGAAAAGACTGTGTCGTTATCCTCCACAATTCCAAACCTCCTAAAAGAAACATTAGCAAAGAAGAATGAATAGCTATTAATAACCTCCGAAATAACACAAACTTAATTATTCTCAAAGCAGATAAGGGTGGAACCACAGTCATCATGAATAAAGAAGACTACATCACTAAAATGAATGAACACCTATCATGTGGTAGTTACATTAAGATTCAAAAGAACCCCATTAAAAAGATAATTAAAGAAGTAAAGAAAGCCATCAATAACTCCAAATTAGACGAGAAGATCTAAAAAGAGATTGCTTCCCACCAATGAGATCACCCCGAGAATTTATGGCCTACCGAAATCCATAAAGAAGGAATCCCTCTAAGACCGATAGTCAATACGATAGGATCACCCACATATGAGCTTGCCAAATATGTCGCAAAAAATTTAGGCCCCTTAGTAGGTCACACATAATCCTTCATAAAAGACTCAAACGACTTCATCAACACTATTAAAAATGAGAGTTTGAAACCGAATGACACCCTCAAAGCTTATGAGGGTGTCATAAGCTTTGACGTTGTCTCTCTTTCACTAAGATCCCTCTTAATGCGGCCATCCTACTTGTCCAAGAGGTAGCTGATCCAATAACAACAAAACTAGCGAAGGTTTGTCTCCACTCCACTTTCTTTAGCTATCAAAGTGAATTATATGAACAAACTAGTGGCATGGCCATGGGCTCTCCGCTTTCCCCCATCATTGCCAACCTTTACATGGAAATTTTTGAGAATAAATCCATAGATTCCTATCCCCTAAAACCATTAAGATGGAAGCGCTTTGTCGATGATACTAATGTACTTTGGCCAATCGTGAATCCACCCTTAATTATAAATTATAATTAATTTAATAATGTAATCCTAAAAGATTAGCTAAACTATATTTATTTATTAACATAACCTTAACTAATTATTTGTTATTAATTAGTTATTCTTGATTATGATTAATTTAAGTATTATTAACTCATTAATCAATATGGTAAATAAATAAAGGTGGATAATAAAAATATATTATTAATTTGCCACGCTCCCTAAAAATGCAGCTTACTTAATAAATGGGATATGATATTTAATAATGGGATAAGATATTAGGTAAGGGAGTAAAATGAAGGGAAGTCGGTGAAGGAGGGATAAGGGGGGGAAAGGAGTTTGGGGAGGATTGTGCCATGAGTTGGGGATTAATTTGGGAGAGTGGGGAATTGGCAGAGGGAAATTTGGAGGGGAATTTACACAGTGCACCGGGTTGGGCGGGGTTTTTGGCATGGAGGGCTAGGATATCCTTTGATATCCTAGGGCTAGGAGCCAACTAGTCGGCATGGAGGTCAGTTTTGGGTAGTGTTCTAAAGGAGCGAGAAGGAAGCAAGCAGCGAGAAAATAGTAGCATCAGGCTCAGGTAAGAATTATGCATTGTTTTGAATTAATTTGTTATTAAATCTTATTATATTGATGAAATTGCATACTAATGAGTTAAATTAGTAAAAATTCTTGAAACTTACGGAAGTTACTCCATTTCGGCCATCGTTATGAAATTAGTCAGTTTATCAAAATAAATTGATGTAAAATGTAATCCAGCCATTACATTTGGTACCAGAGACGTAGTTGAAACATCGAGCATTATGGGCCACGGCTCACCAAATTTAACCCGCACACAAACATAGAAACTTTAATAAAAATAAAAATAAAATAAATAAATGCAAACAAATTACATTTAGGTAAAACATTGAATAAACATTTTAACAATTATATAAAATATAGAACACTTTAGACAAAATTGATTAGCTTCCTTAGAAGAAATGCAAGTTTGAAGCAAAATTCGAAAGTTTAGCAATTCAAAACCATGAGGAGTTGAACATTTAATTGAGGTTAGAAATTGTTTTGAAAGTTCCAAAATATAGCCAAAATCTTGATATACCATTAATAATAAGGCAAAGATTTAATACTACCATCAACAAAATATTTTCTATTTGATATTTCTTCTTCACCATTGTATCTTTGGATAATATTCTGAACGCTGCCAGTTTTAATTCTTTGCTGGTTTAAATCCTGAGAGATTTGACCCTCTACTTTTAAGTTTTAACAGGTCTCTCAAACAACTACTCTCACCCATCACAAAAATAATTCCACTTATATATATGCCCTTTCCCCTCACAAATAACTCAATGTCTTTTATTTTTGGATTTTGAAAAATGCACGTTGATTGATGGAAAAACCCCTCCATTTTTCAACAGTTTTATATAGTGATCCAAAAATACCCAAAGAAAAGTTTGAAACTAAAAAAAAAATTGGACATTTTTCTAGCTAACTCCATTATCGGGAAATTTAATATCATCTCAAGAATAGCAAGAAAGATATAGTCATTCATAACCTTGCACAGCAGGCCAAATACAGAATAGTATGACCATGTACAAAGTTAAAACCAAACCTGGCAACGACAGAGAAAGTTCAACGTTTGATGTGTTGTCTAAGTCAGCCTTGAAGGAAGGGATTTGTGTGTTCAACATTTGGGATGCTGATTAAACCCTCTCACCATCATCCTCAGAATAGTGTCTAATTGCATTGCTGCAGTCTTTAGGTTTATTCAAACTTACGTATAAGAGAGAAAGTCAACAGTGTGATGTCCATGCTCGGCATCAATAGAATGTCCCAAAAGAGCAATAGAGTTGAGAATCCAATAGCATAGCCAAGAGCGGTTGGCATTTAACACACAATATCTTGGCCCAAGGAGCCTGAACCCTTGAAGGAGATAATCAATGTGTTTATCACGCCACAGCTCCAATATAACAGATTGACCGCCCGGGGTTACATTCACCCTTGCCTCAAAGATATGTTCGACTCTTCTCTCGACATGCAGCTGTTGTTGTTGCGTGGTAGTCGCCGATGGAAAGTCCATGTTTACAAACGCTTAAAACTCACTTCTCTGCTACTTGTTGTTGCGTGGCAGTCGCCGATGGAAAGTCCACGTTTACAAACGCTTAAAGCTCACTTCTCTGCTACTGGCCTTGTATCTTCCGTAAGTTTTCTTTTGCTCCGATTTTATCTTCGAAGACTCCCCTCTGTTGGCTTTGGCTATTCTCGTTCCTAACCATAATCATAGAGTGAGCGCCCAGGCTGTCATGGCAGCTGATGCAGCAGAGTGTAAACTATGATCTGTCCATAACAAGATATGATGAAGCCCCGAAAGGCAAGAACCTGCTCCCACCACTCCTGCTATCAGCGCAAAGATGACCATGAAGCCTGTAGCAGCGTTTCCCATGGGACAATACACCGCTCAGAAGGGGTTGGGTAATGGGATTCCCACGCCAGTAACGATGTCATGTTCAATCGCTTCGTTAGCTACAATCAGACGAGAAACTAAGGATCCTCCAATGCCTGTCAAATTAATATATTGTGCAAGCAATAGATGAAATCCAATATAAAAAAAAATAAACTGGAACCATATCGAGTCCTTGATTAAACTATGTATGCTGAAAAAAAAACAAACAGTAGGTGTTATTTCAAGAAGAAACAATGCTTCCAACTTTAGACATCATGTTTGGGAGAAAGGAAATGACCAGAAAGACGGACCTCTTAAGTATCTCAATCCCGACGTGAAATGCCAATGCTTAGCATTTGCAGCCTTTGATTCCCATCCCTTGTAGTCATATAAAACTGTGGATGTATAAACGCATATATCCTTGGTGCACCGCCAATGTCAATCTCATTCCCTTACCAGAAGCTCAACAACGTTGATGGCGGGCATTACCAACACCGGCGTCAAGAGCAGAGCAAAGTGGAGAGGCGGCAGAGGAAGGACGCGGAAGTGAAGGACGCGTTTAAGGTTGGGAGAAATAGGTGTTAGGTACTGAGAGCCGGAGGCCGGGCACGTGGGCCTCATGTGAGGACCCACGATGCCGATATGTATAGTATTTCACTAGTAGTTTATTTATTTTTTATTTTTTTTCGTATTATTATTTTAATAGTAATAAATTAATTGTTTTAATTTTTTTTTATTATTTTAATTATAATTGTTTAAAAAAAAAGAAAAAAAAGGAAGGGGTTTCAAAATAAATCTTTATTATTTATTTTATTTAAATTTTAAATTAAATTAAGATAAATTAATTACATTAAATTAAGTTAAATTAGATCAATTAAATTAAGTAAAAATAATTAAACTATTAAACTAATTAACTAAGTTGATTTAAGTTAATTAACTAATTAGTTAAGTTAAGTTAATTAACTAATTAGTTAAGTTAATTTAATTAACTAATTAGTTAAGTTAAGTTAAGTTAAGTTAAGTTAATTAGTTTAATAAGATATTAGTTAAGTTGAATAATATGGGGCTAAGAAAAAAAAATTATGGAGTCCGTGGGAATTGAACCCCAAACCTCCTTCCATCGGTCGAGTCTTTACAAAATCCGCCCTACCAACGCGCCATGCGTTGTTTATTTTACAATAATTTCACAAATAAATACTTTAACTGTCATACCCAAGACCACATGCCAAGCTATCAAGCACCTTTTAGAGCCATACAGGTCACATGCCAAGCTATCAAGCGCAAAAGACATAAATGGAGGAGCCCACAAAGGGACGTATGTTCTCAACGCGGCGTCCTAAGAAGAACACTAATGTCGAAAAGTACATAGCGTTGGTGTACGCATATCGGCGTAAATTAATAAACATAAGGTCGGGAGTCATTTTAATCAAGTTGTAAGCGTAAAATTAAAAGGGCTGAGACTAGGACAAGCAGGAAGGAGGCGACATATGCACTAGGAGCGTAAGCATAGAGGCGCAAGGCTAACGTAGCTATAGGGAAGAAAACCAATAGTTGTTTTCGTAGGGGCGAAGAAACGAAGCTTAGATGCTTAAACCTAACCCTAACCTAGCCAATCCCCTAATGGAGTAACGTCTGTTTACAGACAAGTAAAGAAAACTTACTCCTAACCCTGTTTCTAGTTTGAGTAGCACCAATTTTAAACATCCTGGAACTCACCCTGACAACTTTGGTTGATGCAGGTCAAAGCACACAGGATGGTCAGGACTCGAGGGAGTCGAGGCAGGGGAGCGTCGTCGCAAGCACCTCCAACACCACCAGTGCCACCACCACCATCGCCCGAACTAGCCCTCATACTGCGCTCGTTGGAAGCCATCAACGAGAATTTAAAGGGGCGACAACCGGCAGGGACTGAAGTGGAACCCCCACCGTCTGGAACGGGTAATCCAGAAGCGTCAAGGGATTCAGGGGGAGGACCTCCACCTGAAGACATCATGCGAGAGTTGCAGAAGATCAAACTTCCGAAGTTTTTCGGAGGTCGCGCCAGTGAACGCGCGGAAGCATGGTTGGAAGGCATGACCAGGTGTTTTTCCCTAAGGGACTATGCGTCCAACTCAAAGGCAAAGATCGCCATTTTTCAGTTAAGGGACAGCACCTTGAACTGGTGGGGCAACCTGGAAAGACAATTGCACCTTACCCCAGACACAGTATCTTGGGAACTTTTTGAGGAAAGGTTCAGGAGGAAATATCTACCGGCGTACTACGAGGAACAACAAATTGGGGCATTTCATGCCTTAGTACAGGGGAAAAAAACGGTAGAAGAATATGAGATCAGGTTTGTGGAACTGGTCAAATATGTGTCGTATATGGATAGTGACCAATGATAGGCATAGCGCTTCATCTATGGATTGAACCCTAGGATAAGAGCTATGGTGAGGATGTGGAAGACGTCTTCAGTAGCGGAGGCGGTGGAAAGTGCGCGTTATGTGGAAGAACATATGAACTTGACTGGGGGTGCAAGATCGACATTTCCGCATCGCCCTGGATTCGTAGGAAAGGCCCCGAGGACATTTCCTATGGGAGGGGGCTCAAGGCCACCGCCGTATGGTAACAGATTCATGCCAAGGACAGTAGTTGCAGGGATTTCAATGGCAGCGAGTGCAGCATCTCGTTCATCGCCAACGGTGCAGACAGGACCACGACCATCTCAGGGAACAGTGAGCAGGGGCAGGGGTTCTAGGGGAAGGAACTCGTTTAGGAATCAGTCACATAACAGTGCACCGGTACAATCTCGTATTGCCTGTTGGAGATGCGAAGGACCCCATTACGAACGAGACTGTCTAGAGTTACAATTAGGGTTCGTGCATAGAGAAGGAAAGGCGCCGATGGGGAGAGCAAGTAGTAGCCACCATATTTACGCAACAGTTAATAACCGCCAGGCCGAACATCAATCCACAGTGGTGGAGTCATCAGGTACGCTAAATCATATCAATGTTAAGATTTTGTTTGATTCTGGTGCAACAGATAGTTTCATTTCACCATCTGCATTAGAAAAGAGTGGGTTGGTAGCCTACGAGCATGATGACTTTAAACAAGTCGAGATGGCTTCGGGGGAAAAACAAGCAGTAGG
>SNQJ01S0012031.1:0-10448 GCA_010110895.2 Picea sitchensis
CATAGCCCGATATATATTCTTGGAGAGTTTCAGAGAATTTGGAGGCCTCCTTCATCAGGGCCGAACTAGCTAGGGTTTCAGTCATTTAGTGGGGCACCCCATTCAGTGGGAAATTCAGATCTATGGGGTTTGAGAGTGGATTTGGGAATTTGGACATCTGGGTTGTCCTTAAAGTTGCCCGATCTATCATTTGGCATATTTCTTGGGATGATTGGACACTTTTGGTAGCAGGGCAGAATTATTGAGGGCTTCAACATTCTAGCAGGACTTGGCACTTTCCATCTTGGAGGTTGAGCATTAATACGGCTCAGATCTTCTTGATTCAGTATTCATTGTATATCTAGCCTTTGGAGGCTTATTTTGTATTGTTAGGAGCATTTTGTAGCAGCTCATATCTATTGATTGTACGGCCATTTGAGGTTTATGCTAGATCGTCCATCTATTGTATTGATCTTACATTGCTCATAATAAAAAGGTCAGATCTTTTCTTGCGCTTCTACAACTTGAATATATTGTGATCTCTATGTGTTGATGAATATTGAATAAATTAGTAGTAGTTAGTGATTCCAAGAAATAATTTGGCTTGGGATCATTACACTGCAATATAATTTTTAAGTGCTAACAGGTTGATTCTCCTTGTATAGTTTCAGTCGAATCCCATTGATCATTCCTTTCAGCTCCACTCATGTGAGATCCTTTAGTTGTACAAATCCCCCATCTGTGATGGTATTTACTTTGTAAGGCTCTAGCGAATGCATTCTGAACTTACCAGGATGTTGCAAACATTTACTGTCATAAAGAAAGACTAGGTCTCCTTCCTTGAAACTCTTCCTCTTGATATGTCTATCATGCCAAGATTTGTCTCTTGCTTTTTGTACTTCTTGATGAAATCCTACCAGAATCCTATCTTCTTCCATCTCCATTAGTTGATTTAGCCTTTCCTTTATTGTGCCTGTTCTTGTCATGTTGGTAATTGTTGCTACACATAGAATGGGTACCAGGAATTCCAGTGGTACCACTACTTCTTGGCCATACACCAACCTAAATGGAGTCTGTCTTGTTATCTTCTTACATGTATTCTTGTATTCCCATAGTACTTCTGGTATTTTCAAATCCCAATCATCCCTATTGACATTGCAGATATTTGTCATAGCATTTTCCAGGATCTTATTGAAGGATTCTACTCTTCCATTTTCTTGTGGATGGTATGGTGTACTCTTCTAATGATAGAATTGAAACTCCTCAGTCATAGCCTGGATAGTACTGTTGATAAAGTGGGAACCTCGGTGACTCATCAAAATCCTTGGACAACCAAATGTAGTGATTACTTGCTCAAATAGGAAGTGTGTTGTTGTATATGCACTGCAATCTTTTACTGGTGCTACTTCTACCCATCTTGTTAAGTATTCTGTTGTAGTAATGATATAACTTGCTCCTGACCTCTTTGCTAGTGGGTTAATTGGTCCCACAAAGTCTATTTCCCATTTTTCAAATATTTGCAATGTTACTTGTGGTATTAGGGGTATCTCATCCCTTCTATTAGGTTTACCAACCCTTTGACATACATCACATGTTTGGAAATATTCCTTAGCATATCTATGAATTGTTGGCCACCATAGTTCTGCACGCAATACCTTCTTCCTGATAGCTTTTTCGGCATAATTTCCTCGAGCTATTCCCTCATGATCTTATGCCAAAATCCTAGTCCTTTCGTGTTCTAGTACACATATTCACAAAATACTATATGTGCCCACTTTGTATAATTGTCCTGCAATCAATTGATATTCTGTAGCTCTGAGTACCATATTTTTATTCTGCACAGTGTTAAACTGTTGTGGAGATATCCTTGGACTAGAGTATTCAATAATATCAAGAAAGTATTCAACAATTATTTGGAATGTAAATAACCGCACATCAAGGAAGTTGTCATCCAAATTGGTAGGTTCTTCAACATTCGTTACCCTTGACAGGTGATCAGGTCCTGCATTCAACTTCCATGGTTTGACTATCACATCGAAATCAAATTCCTGAAATAATAGTATCCATCTACAAATCCTCCCCCCCAACAGTGGTTTGTTGACTAGGTATTTGAGTGTTGAATGATCCGTGAACATCTTAAAATATTTTCCTAGTAAGTAATGTCTAAACTTCTAAAGTGCATAGACCATAGCTATTCCTTCTCTTTATATAGTGTTGTATTTTTTCTCTTATTCAAACAATGTTTTTCTTGCAAATGCAATAGGATGATCCAAATCCCCTGCTCCTGGTTGCACCAGAATTGTTGCAAGTGCTATAGCCGATGCATCTACATGCACATGGAATGTCTTTTCCCAATCCGAGAATACTATAATAGGTGATATTACTATATTTTATTTTAGGGTGTCCAAGCCTTGTTGAAAATATTCATTCCACTGAAATTTAGTATCCTTCTTTAACAATTTTTCCATAGGTGCAGTAATATGCACATACCCTTTTATAAATTTTCTGTAGTAGCCTATATGTCCCAATCTTTCTCTCACCTGGCATACTAATTTTGGTGGTGGTAAATTGAAAATCACTACAATATTGGTAGGATATACTAACAAGACTTGTTTTCACACTATGTGTCCCAACAATATTCCAAAAGGTGTCCCAAAGATGCAATTCTTGATATTCAATGATATCTCACACTGCCTGCATCTTTCCAACATCATCCTTAACACTTCCAAATAATGTTTTAATATACTGTATACAATCCAATCGTCCAGATATACTTCTAAAAACTTATGTATGAACGCCTTAAAATAATCTATTACCACCCTTGAAAATATGGTTGGTGCATTCTTTATCCCAAAAGGCATGACTGTGTATTGGTAGGATCCCCATTTTGTGGAAAAACTAGTCTTGTACTGGTCTTCTGGAGCTATCTTTATCTAATGGTAACCTGAGAATCCATCTGTAAATGAGTATGCCTCTTGTCATTCTACATTCTCTAATGCCTCATTTGTGAAAGGGGTGGGAAAAGGGTCATGTAGGAAACCATCGTTCAATTTCCTCAGGTCGTAAAAAATCCTTATCACTCCGTGTTTATTTTCTTGCACTAACATAGGTCTTATCTATTAATATTCCTCCACTAGTTCTATAATTCTAACTTCTAACATTCTATCAATTTATTCTTTCACTTTCTGCTTATATATTGGATTTAGTTTATACGGACTTTTTCTCACAGATCTAGCTTCAGGTTTGAGAGGTTTTCTCATCTATCCTATCTCTCTTGTGATTCCTTTCATCTCTGTAAAGGTTGTTGGTAATAGGTCACTATATTTTCACAATAACTTAGTTATTCTTTCCACTATTTGTTCCTCCTAGTAGGCTCCAATGCTGGCCATTTTTGGATTCTCAGTTTTCCCAACGTTGACTTTCTTCACCTTGATCGGCGCAACAAACACTTCTAATTCTAGAGATGGACCTTCCACCTCTCTTTCACCTTCAACTTATGTAATATGAATGTTGTGCGGGTCATCTTCATATGGTGCTTCCTGCACATGATAGCATGACAATAGTTCTTTAACTTTCTATCTGTTCTGCTATTGATACTCTGTCATAAGTTCAACCTCTGGTTCCTCAATAAATATTACCCCTCTTATCTATTTGAGTGGTGAATCCATGTTGGGGTTCTCATGCTCAAATGAGAAAGTGACTATAAAAATTTTCTGTAATGTTGTTGTTATGAGGAAACTCTCTCTATGGCTGGGGTGACCCACAATAGATGGAAACGACTACAGAAATCAAATCTATTCCAATGATATTCTATATAAACCAATGTGCAAGGGAGACAAGAAAGGGGCGTACCTCGTCTAGATGTTCAATGATGTCCACCTATGAGAACTTTGACCCAAAGCTATATACCTACAACAAGTTCTCAACAAATAAGAAAAACAAGCATATGTTGACAATTTAAAAGGTTAGCACATTAGATAGCACAATCCATCAATATACATAACAAATACACCCATGGATAATAATTCATATATTTTCAAGGAATCAATTCGATGGGAAGATAGTATTTCTATTAATAAATGATCATCAAAAGTGAAAATATTATAGACTTCCATGTCGGCACAGTTCAAAATTGATAAATTGAGTTCCTTCCAGCTGGGCCTCCACCACTTCAATCCTCCACCAAAGTCAAGATCATATAAGGGAGATAATTAGGTTCTCCATCAATAAGGGAAGAGCTTGGGGGATGAACACTATGTTTAGACTTAAAGGAAAAAGGGATGCAGACTCAATATGAAGTGAATAATTTCTCCAAAGAAACTTTGCTCTCAAAGTTGAATTCTTTCTCCTTTTCCACAACTCAGAATTGGCTTCTTTATAGCCTTCAAAATGAAACTGAAGGGTCAATTCAGAACGTTTATAGTATATGGAATGCCAAGGATCAGAGATCTCCTATCGTGACATGGAAACCTGACATTTAATTTTGATTTTATGGAACAAATCTCGATGTACACGAGCTGTAGTGGAGCAGCCTGCGTATACACTTTTTATATAGGGTGAAATATGCATACAAGTGGAAAACATTATATTTTTGTCTCCGGAATTTAGTGACAGGGAAGATTAGTCTGCATAGGGAAATGGAATAAGGCCCTCTCTGCAAGATGGCATAGGGTGAGAAAAATATTTCTCTAACATATGCCCCCTAATGTGTGAGGTTAGAGGAGTATCTGCAATGGTCAAAATACATTATGAATAACCCATAAATGGAGTGGTAGGGAACCAGTTGGGTGAACTCAATTGCTCATTACATTATGCACTGAATTTGCATACATGGCTACCAAAAATACACTGCAGATCCCTGTGAAAGTATGCCAAACAAGTGTTCTTGGCCATGAATATGAAAATACAAATGTGGTTACATGCCAATAGATACCATAGTCAGGAACAAGGCCCAGTAGAACTAGTCTCAAAACCAATCTGAATATGTTTGTATACCATGGAGTACAATCTCATATCCCATGATCACTAAAGTCATATATAGGTACTGTTCCAATGAAAAGGAAGCAATAGATCAGGGGAGTTGTGGCCACATAATGATGTCTTCAAGTGTTCTACACAATCTGCCAAAGGTGCAAGTCTACATCATGTGAATAAAGGATTTGAGGTCGAACACAATGAGACATCGTTTGATTACCGATCATTGATGTATACCGTTAACTAACGCGAGACAACCTACTGATAATTAAACTAGGTATCAAGGCACCGAGTACATTCTCATGTGAATAGAGGAGTCTGTGTTGAACACCTGAAGAATCCATCGATCATGATATATTGATGTATTCCCAATTGTCGATGGCGAGAGAGCCTACCATTGATGACTACAAGCCTCAAGGTACTCATAAGACTCTAGGTCCCGTTTCCAGAATAAATGGGCTGAAGTTGATGGAAAGAGACCTGCTAAAAGGAGAGAATTAAGGCATCTCTCATTCGTCAGTACGAGGTACAAAGAAGGAGCTTCATTATTTGGTGGAAATCAGATGAAGAACATGTTCACGAACCAATGCCCCTGTGCATATTTCACATGTGCCTAGTGCAAATGGTACACAAAAAGGACCCTTTGAATACTAGCCAATGATGAAAAATGCTGACAACGGTGAGGAAACCAAAAATAAAGCTAATGGCATCCAAGACACTGCATGAATCCCAATGTGTGAATATATGTCTTGTCGTCGAACACAAGGGAAACCACCTAGTCAATGACCAATGATGAAATGTCAACTCTTGGGTTCAAGGTTACCTACCAATGATGAAAGTAGGGCTAGGGTGCATGATAGGAATACAATATCATGTGATTCTGAGACAAACTGAGGGTATGGCCAACATGAAAATTCAAGAGTTCTAAGGAGTGGCCGACACAGGTTGATAGACTTCCTTTGAACAAGAGCATGAGACATATGGAGGACTTCGACAGCATATACCCATTAACGATGAAACCATGAGATGCAGGAGGCATCAATGAAATTCTCTATAGGGACTGGAAGAGTAACCAGTTGGTAGAGAAGACTTTGTAAAGAGATCAACTTCCTAAGGCCATGCTAATCCAAAAATTATGATGAATGGATGCAAATAACTTTGTTCTTGGTTCAAAGGTGACACAACTGCTACTGATATAAGATAATACTCCCTTCTCGCCCTTCTTTTTTTTCCTTTTTTTTCATAGACAAATAAATGCTACGGTACATAGGAGGAAACGAGTGTCGAAAGTAAGAAAAACTAGTTCCAACAGTGGAACATACCTATTCTCAATGCAAGGAAGTGCATACGGGAGATGGATACTCGAGGGAATGTTTCCTCCTAGGTATAGGGTGTCAAATTGTGAAGGATATAAACAAGGCTCTTCTTGGTTGAAGATGCAAAATTGGTGAGGCGAACGGTTTATAACGTAAAGCGAGAACTAGCTATAGGCTCAATACTACAAGCAAGGGCATGAGATGCAATCACAACTTAACGCCAAAAACTGTCATTTTCTATGTCTTTTAGTCTACTTGGTGGGAAAAAGGAGTAAACTTGTGCCAAATAGATGTCTTTTCAAAACCAATTTTACGAGTGTGAAAGAGACAAGTCCACTCGACAATATTTGCATTTTTTGATAACAAGTTGGAAAAGAGATTAACCAAGACCCATGACCTTTCAAATCCAATTTAATGAGTGTGAAAGGGACAAATCACTCGGTAATATTTTCCCTTTTTAGATGAGTCGGAAAAGAGATTAAATTAAACTCGTGGATGTTGTTCTAAGAAGCATGTAATGGGGGAGGCCAAGGTTCCCGTGAAGGACTTCTGTGAAAGGTCAACAACTTACAAAGGGCCGACACAAGCTTGGGAAAACCCAAATATTCCCAAGTCGGGGAGAATAAAATACTTGCATAGGTTACCTTATCTACAATATATTGAGGAATGCCCCTTATCTGGAAGGGTGTAGAATAAGGAAGTCGAGGCTCTACAAGATTATTCCAATAAAAGGAAACCACTCTAGGACTTGGAGGGACCATACTTGAAGATAGTGGAATGCTCCCTAGTGAACAAGGTACATAAATAGAAATTCTAAGGACATGGTCAAAGGACGCATCACCCTCCAAAATAAGAGTGGGATTGACCGAAGATTTCATCAACAATTTCACTTCCTTAGGCTTGTCACTCTCCAAGAGAAGAGTGGGATCGACCAAATATTGCATCAACATGACCACTTCTTCAACCATTAATTGAATAGGATGTGACACAACAAGGTCAAGAGATGTATCACCCTCAAACATAGGAGTGGTGTCAGTCGAATATTGCATCGACATGACCGTTGGTTGAATAGGATGCGAGACAACAAGGTCAAGAGTTGTATCAAACCCTAAAGGAAGAGGGGTGGAAACCGAAGATTTCATCAGCATGACTGTTGTATCAACCAAATAAGGTTGGGAAGCCAAAGATGACTCAGAAACTGAAGAGCCCCTAGGAAAGGACCATGGTTCTTGTACCACAACAGTAGCAGGGCACAAATGAGTAAGGTGATCTCATTTGCAAAGCCTGTAAAGGAAATTGAGCTTATGTCTTACACATCGAGGCTTCTCAAACGTATGAATGTCCCAAGCATAACTTGCAGTAGTTGGTTGTTGGTCTTCAACATGACTAGCAGGGGTTGTTGACCCATCTCCAACATGACTAACATAGGTTGGTGATATAATTCCAGTATGTGGTTGACCCTCACAAGACACAGTCGAGGAAGGTAGGGTCCAAGGATCACTAAAATAGGAAGTGCGAAAAGGAATGGACCTTCTTGTGAGACGAGCCTACTGGACATGACATAAACATGATGGCTCAGTGCCAAGAAGTTGAAAGTACCCATAAGGGAAGAATACATTCCGACACCGATATTCTTAGTTGTCGGTTGAGAATTGTCGATCATAGGGATCGATGGTCCAAGAGATGCATTAGGACTAGAGCACGCAAAGCATAATTGATCGATCGTCTCAATCTTCCCTTCATAAGGAAAAAAAAGAGTACAAAAGATGGACGACATGATGATGATCATAACATAAGTCCAATTGTGACCTAGTAATAGGTTATAATCAAAAGGTGCTTCAACTACCTCTACCTCCACCTCTACCATCTTCCCACCTAACTGGACTGGAAAGGCAAGGAGAATATCGTGAGGGTGTAAGGAATTGTTGTCAAAATCAGTCAACATGTTCAACGACTTGGAAAGAGTTAGAGAACTGAGAGCTTTCCAATAGACCAGGTACATCACACATGTAGCAACACCTTCATCAAAAACCACATGTTTGATGGTATACTTTGAGTACTCCACATGGATTTGGAAATCCACATGGTAAGGAAATCGAGGCTTAACATCCGTGACATCAAAATTGATAACTTTTGAGCCACTGGGTTCTAGAGATCCTAAAGTAGAGAGTAAGGCATTCCTCTGTCAAGGACATGTCTGGAGTACCTCCAAAGCCAACATCACACAAGGGGTTTGACCCAGGTCCTCAACAATAGAGTAGTTATGGGAGGCTCTAGAATTTGGATTATGGGTAGAGCGCTTGAGTACTCCTTTCATAATATGAGGCGGTGGATCCGATTTCTCAATATGTAAAGTCATCTCAGGAGGAGGAGGAGGAGATTCTAGACCATGATTAGTTTGTTTAGAACTATAGTCTCGAGATCAAGTGGCTACATCGATTTTTGCATCGACCATATTGACACATAAACAATCACGATCTTGCGACTGTTGGTTTTGACCTCCACTAGCCGCATTTCTGGCGTTTGAGGAGCTCAAGGATAAGTGATGATTATGTGGGAATGGATTTGTCATCACGACAGGAAATTGAGCTATTAGCCTCGTAGATTCTGCAAGTTTGGGGCACAATTGGGCAAGGTTATCATATGTGCAAAGCTTACAGGGAAATTTCACCTTACATCTTTCTCAGTTTCCCTCTCCAGCATTAATACCCATCTTCTCATTATTATTATTGTCCTTGGGTTTATTACCATTTTTCCCACTCTTAAAATTATTGCGTCCTTTCTTATTATTCCCTCCTGGTTGTTGGTTACCATTCGGGTTGGCCGACGATTGCATGGAGTGTACATTTGTCGACTGAGTGGGGTTGGAAGACACATACGAAGTTGTCCCTCCTACAGAATGGCTTAAAGACAACTCTTTCAATTGGTTTGTCACCGAGTATGCAGACTTTACATTGGTGGAACCTACAATGCCATTGGCATGAAGTCTGAGATTTTTCCTAGGGTCATAAGTAGACCACGGTGCATCAGGAAGAAGGTGGTATAACATCCCAGACTAAGAATATATCAAATCTAACTGCTGGGCCCTAAAGATTTCTTCTTCCTTAGTGGTAATCCAAGAAGTAGCAACGTCCTTCGAGATAGGAGTGTGAAAATACTTAAGAAACCATTCTAAAATAAAGGTTGGGGGTATAGGGGTCTTAATCAACCTCTTTCATCTATGCCACTCCAGGATATGGTACGATATATGAGTGGCGGTATCCTGGCGTAAAGTAGACAACAGTTCTAGGCAAGCATCATAACGAATGGGAAACTGGAAGTGGTTAAGAAAGACCATCACCAATTAACTAAAGGTCCCATATGCTCCCCTAGGTAGCTCAATATACCATTTCACAACAACTCTGATGAGGGTGTGTTGAAATAATATCAAACAAATAGATTCATCATTAAGGGAGTTTGATGAGCACCAAAGGTGAAAGGTAGTGACGTGATCACCAAGATCCTCTCCATTCTTACCCTCGAAGTTTGGGATGTCCGAAGGAAGTTTGGTGGGGACCAGGGGCCATGTAGGATCGTGACTCACAGGTTCATTCATTAACTTAGACAAATCAAGCAGATTAAGTGTGGCGAGAAAAGGGAGACCAGGTTGTGACATATGGCCCCAACCTCCTGGAAAATATTGTGCTTGTGGATTTGTAGGCCATCCAGGGTTTTGGTAAACACCATGTTCCTGTTCGACATTATAAGGCTCTCCTCCAGGCTGATTCATATAAGTTTGGTTGGGAATTATTCTAGCTGGAATTTTCTGTTGAGGGTTATAGAAATTTCCCCCACCCGGATTAGATCCAAGTTGGGGGTTTCCTAATGTGTGAAATTGACCTCCTCTAGGTTGGAAACTAGAGGATAGAGGCAGATTTGTCATGCCAAATGTATTGGTCAGAATCTGCGCCGAGGAGGTGGGGTTGTAGGATGAAACTTGAGGCGAAGCTTTTCCACTAGGTTGACTATTCCACACAGAAGTAGGTAGGGATAATTTTAAGGATGGAAATTTGTTTTAAAATGTAGAAACCTTGGCGAATCTTACTAATCCTTCATATGCCAACTATAAATGTTTGGCGATATTTTTGTAAAAATATTCAAATTTCTAAGGATTTTATATAGCTTTTATAAAATTTTGGC
>SNQJ01S0012031.1:20246-57888 GCA_010110895.2 Picea sitchensis
AAAAGGTACTTCTGTTATTCTCCCTTCTCATGCATTAGGCTTAGATAGATTTGAAAGGAAGTCAGTGTCCACGATAAGCATTTTTCTGTCTAGGGTTAAGGTCAAGCTCTAGAGGTTGATCTACTTGTCCGCAGGCAGATTTTCCTACAACAATAGCATATATAGGATACAAAGATTAGCCGAATATTGGATCCATGTGCTTGTTGAACCACAATGAAAAATGCAAGAAAAATGGGAGGAATGTCTTGAAAGCTGGGAGGAAATAAATTAGAAGATGAGGGAGATTCAGTTCCTTGAGTTCGTCTCACTAGAACATTTTTGATACCTCCATGATATAGTGAAACAATATATAGACCGGGACTAGAATTATGAGTCGTACATTCTCCAAATAACCACCTTGGCAAGAGGGCATGTTAGGAGGTTTTTCGAAGGACCAATGAGAGCATCGATGGTTCTACAACACATAGTTTCTAGGATGGAAACGTTCTGACAAAACACAATTGAAATGAAAGAGGTGCTCAATACGCCCATGAATTCTTTTTGTAAGAAACTCTATAATTGGTGTGAAGAACTATTCCTCGCTACTTTTAATTGAGAATATCAGAGAGAGCCTGACACAATTGCTTTTACCAAACCTGTGCATATGATCAAATAAATGGATTATTTTGTATTCTTCTTACACGCTAAAGAAATTATGTAAGATCATACTTATTTCAAGTTATCTTGAGTATCTGATATATTTTTGAATGAAAATTGGTGCAATTCAATGTTTTTTTATTTGTTTTGTATAAGTGAAACACATAACTATTTCTTGTTACTCACTCTTCTTATATATCATTACATGCTTATCATTTATTTTTGTTTCTTAAATAATACTTGCTATTGGATGAATGTTAGTATTAGTGCTAAGATAATTCATTCTCATGTGTTGTTTACATACCATTGGCTAAAGGTTAACCTAGTCTCAAACTTCTCAAAATAAACCTATTCTTTAAACTAGTTTTAATTTTTTGAATTAAAATAGAAAATCAATAAACATAAAAATAGATAAGTAGTTTGAAGGTAACATATGGAGACAAACAATTAATCATTAAATCCCATAAAAAAGGATGTTAGGCCATCAATCTAGAGAATCACACTACCCCAAATGAAGAAGAGTCTAATTGGGATTCATCTTCATGTGTGATTCCCACTGTTGAGTTAAAGGGAATACAACCCCCTCAACATAGTAGTCAAGGATTCAAATTAGCAATAACTCATTCTAGCAAGAAGGCTAGCCGCACATTCATTTTATTCAAAGGTTGAAATTTCTTGTTGATTGTCAACATTGTCTATACTCAACAACCTCTAGGAATATGCTAAATTTTCTAGGTAGGTCTATTTTTCCTTTATGTTTCAAGCCTTACAATTTTGATTGGAATTTATTATTAATTTGAAATTGTTTTCCTCATTAAAATAGTAACAAGCAATATGGATTATGCCTTGATGTGTATATTTCAAATTGGAATTTTATCACTAACATAGATTTAAAAAACAAAAACCCAATAACAAACCTACCAATGTTCCATTCAAATGAAAGTTCACTATGAATAGATGTTGGGATCCTTAAATCCTACTTAGAGACCTATCCATCTCATAGAATTTCATTATGAAGGTATACAATTTCCACTTGCTTCAAATTCTTATATTTTCAACTTGGAGTAGAGATATTTTGATCAAGAATCCAATTATTAAAATAGATTCCCACACTCGAATTACTCCTTATTTAAAATGTGGAGTTCTTCTTTTGAAATTTGTATTCATTAAACCACTCTTTAATCAACTTTCTTGGATGACATGCCTTTTTATCTTTTGAAGGAAATGGTACTAACATCAAGGTGCAACCCTATTTTCAGTTTGTAATACCAGTTATGAACCTTAAGAAAAGCCAAATATCCCAATATTCAACTTATTTCATCCAAAACGATTAAGGTTATTCCAATTTCTCTTGATTTTTTTCACATGTTTCCTTTCTAACTCCACTTATGTGTTTTGTTGTTGAAATGGATGGGTTTCAGGATGACATGGTTCCCAAAAGGAAAAACCAAGTCAAGAAATACTATAATCCAAATATAGAAATCACATCCATGGAGATTCAACCCAAGAAGCCCATGATGGCAACTTAGATACTTCTAGCAATATCAGTTTACGACATGCCCCATGGCAGGAATTTTTTTTTAAAACATTTAGAGAAAAAACATGCCCTACTATACCTACTAATCCAACAAAAGAGGAATACTAATATGCTTCTACATATACAAACATTAGGTGATATCAACTACATAATATAGTAGACCGACCTACCATCATATGATGAAATGATCAAATCGATCATTCATCACAAAAATATTGAAAACAAAACAATAATTAATGATGATGGTATTGATGTTTGTAGCATCAGAGAGGTAATTCTACACAAGTCTAATTGTATATACATGTGGAAGTCCTCCAAATTCTTCAACCTTAGTAATTTACTTTAATTAAATGAATTATTAAAGAAAAGTTCCTTTTATAAGAAAAATAGTTTATTCTAATGAAATGATAAGGTTAATTTCATTAGTGAATTAGATGAATATAAACCATTGATCTTAAGTGAGGTGAGATTTGATCTCAACTATCAATCAGTTTAGAGATTATGGTTATGGATTCATCAACAATTCAATAATATAAAAGCAAGGTTAAGTGAAGGAGAAATAGACACAACTCAAGAGAGGAAAATTTATTTTTTCTCAAGTTACCTTGAGTTCTTGATACAAGGACTATGCCTCATGATGATCTCGACAAGGGTGAAAAATGAATTTCATATAGATATCAAATCAAGGGATACGACACATCTATTGGAGTCAATTAATCAATGAGAGAGAAAAGAAGGAATTTTTCTCAAGTAGATATCAGTAAGGGTGATAAAGGAGCTTCATCCATAGAATAGTCCAAAAGAGAAGAGAGAAGACAGTGACCAAAAGATATATCTAGTCTATATCATAGGTACCAACAAATAGATCTATCAGATCTTAGGTAATAGTGGAAATATGTAGTGCAAATTTGAGGTACTAGTGGGAATATCTAACAGATATGAGGTATCGGTGGAAAAACCTAGCAGATATGAGGTACGAGCGGATATATTTGGCAGATATGAGGTACTAGAAGACATATATAACACATATTTTAGGTACCAAAAGGAAAATATAGCATATATGAGGTACCAACTGGTAGATCTAGCATTGTTATAACCTAAATTGTACAATACATGCATACCTAGCAACATACCATATTACTTGCTATCTTTTCCAAGTAATCGTTGAACAACTCTTCTAAAAACCATTGTTTTGAGGGTGTACATGCTCTACACCACCACTGCCTATGTACACATGCTTGTTGCATCACTACAGCTCACGTACACTCACAAAAATCACCAAAAATGAAAATTGAAAAGGGATACAGGTTTCTAGGCCGTTACTAAATCAGTTGACAACCCATAGGCAGTCACCCCAACCGTTACTATCTCTTTTGGCCTATAAAAGAAGGTGTTGGGGCCCCATTCCAGGGAGAAGCATGAGAGCATAGAAACTCTTCCCATTTCAATATCCCCCCTTTGCCCCAATATTTTGCAACCACATTGTGAGTTTGAGCCAGAATTCCTTCTTCCTTGTTTTCAAATCTTTGCCATTTCCCTAGAGAGAAATGAAGAGGAGAAGAATACATGGAAGTGGTTGGTGCATGGTGAAGAGGAGACCAGGACCGAGTTCAAGGAGCAGTGTCAGTCTCATGTTGTAAATGACTTTTGTGAGATTAATATAAAGAAGTACTTTTTCCATCCCACCAAATGATGTCTTCAATATTTGTGATTTTGTTTACATGTCTTGGTTATGATGTCTAACCCACTAATCTATATGTAGAATGCATGCTTGTAGTTTCTTTTTTGTCTTTTGGTGAATGCAGGTCAGCCTTGGTAGGACACTTGTAGTCAGGAAACAACCAAGCGTAAAGGGATCAACATCGGATGCAGAGTTTAAGGTATTCCTACCACATCCCTATACTTTGTATTTTATGTATGATTGTGGGGTAATGTCGGGATAGTTGATAAAAAGTAGGAGACTTTAGACGGTTATCTCTGCTTACACTTTAGAACCCTGGTGTAGTTTGTAGAGGGTTTTTCCCGCTATAGCAACCATATATAAGGTACCATCATGTAGATCTAATATATCTAAGGTAACACCTGATAGATCTAGTGTAGAGTTGAGGTACCAATGGACAAATCTAACACAGATCTGAGATATTAGCTAGAAAATCTAGAAAATATGAGTTACTAGAAGGAAGACATTGTTAAGAACCAAATATCAATATAGCATAGAAAATACTCAGAAAAAGTACTCAACGCCTTGAAAAAGAGAGAATTTCAGATAATAAACCTCTTCGAGGGGGCAACCTCCTTTTACCCCACTTAAATGTTCAAGTACAAGATGATTCAAAATGAAAATGTCTCCTTAGTATATATAGGAGACTAGGAGGTATAATTACAACTAATGGCCTAAAGACGACATAAATAAAATNATGAAAATGTCTCCTTGGTATATATAGGAGACTAGGAGGTATAATTACAACTAATGGCCTAAAGCCGACATAAATAAAATAAAATTACTAATCTAATATGCCCCAATTAAGGGGTAATGAGCCAATATTAGGGCTTAACAGATATTATAGATTAGAGGACCAACAGGTAGATCTAGTGTAGTCATGAGTCTAACAGAAAGATCGGGGAGAGGGTTTCTTTAGTCGAGGGCGAGAAAAACCTAGTTTTGTTGTAATTTGATTATTTTCTTAGTGGGTAGATTTTCGCATTTTGGGAGCCCTTGTAAGCATTGATTTATTTTAATGAGAATTTAAATTGAATGGAAACATTTGCTTGTGCATGTGTGAAATTTTGTTTCCTGTTGGTTTCGTTGGTTTGTTTATTTCAATTAATTATTTAGTCAATATGTTTTATTCTGTGAGTCACAAATCTAATTTTCAACAAGGAAATCACAAGAAAATAATTTATCTAGATAGTGTATTAGAAAATTAACGTGGTATGAGAGCTTGCACTTTGAGAGGGAGACCAATTTCATGTACACAATAGTTTCTACAAAAAATATGTTAGATTTTCAAGGAGATATCTATAGATATACAAAACAACAGTGAAATTTTAGTGGGTGCTTGAAGTACTAAGCACAAATTATTTAGTTTATTGTTCCTGAAGGACAAACATATTTTTTTTGGTAGTTCATATCTATAAGATGGAAACAATCAATCTCAAGTTTGAATATAAGTTTGATGGAGCGTCTAAATTCTTGTCATGTAATGATGAATTTTTGTGTAAAGCCTAGATATTCTTTATGAAGGAAAAATATGAGGTCTTCAGTTAGTTTTGAGAGTTTAGGGCCCAGGTAGAGGACCATCCAAGGAAGAGGATCAATGTATTGACATTAGATAATGGGGGAGCATATAGCTCCAATGAATTCAAGTATTTCTACAAGGAGGAAGGGATTAAGAGGGATTTGATAGTCTTGTACAACCCTTAACAAAATGGGGTTGTAGAGATAAATAATCGGTCCATAATTGGTTCTACCAAGGATATGAAGGATGTTCGGGAGCATGTTAAGGCTCCTCGAAGCACACTCAGGGAGAGAAAGTCTCTAAACAAGTTTCCAAAAATCATGGCACTAATGAGTAATGCCATTGAAGAGGAAACATACTAGTAGGTATATCAAGATTCCATGATGGAGGATGATGTGTGGGACATTGTTCCGGGATCAGAGGGACAACAATTTTCAAGTGACTCTTCCAGAAGTACCTTCCTCGCTAAGAGGGAGTGTTGATTTTTGTATCATTGGACATGTACTTACACATAGTTGTAAGTGTCTAGGCATGTGGAAGTCAATGAAATCCTTCAACCTTAGTAGTTTAGTTTAATTAAAAGAATTATTAAAGTAAAATTCCTTTTATGAGAATTTTTTTTAATCTAATGAAATGTTGAGGTTAATTGCATTAGTGAATTAGGTGAATATCAAACATTTATCTCAAGTGAGGTGAGATATAATATCAACCTTCAATCACTTTGGAGATTAGGGTTATGGATTTGTTGAAAAACCAAACCTTATAAAAGCAAGGTTAAGTGAAGGAGAAATACACACAACTCAAGAGAGATAAAAGGACTTTTTCTCAAGATACCTTGAGTGCTTGAGACGCGAAGGACTGTGACTCAAGAGGATCTCAGGAAGGGTGAAAAAGGGCATTCATATAGAGATAAAATCAAGGGATACAACACATCTATTGGAGTTAGTAACTCATAGAGAGAGAAAAGAAGGATTTTTTCTCAAGGAGATCTAAGTAAGGGCGATAAAGGAGATTCATCTAGAGATCAGTACAAAGGAGAAGAGAGAGAAAAAAAATGACTAGAGGATAGATCTAGTGTAGATATGAGTTACCAGAACAAATATATAGCAGATATAAGGTACCAATGAATAGATCTACTGCATATTTTAGGTACCAATAGGTAGATCTAGTATATATGAGGTACCAACAGACATATCTAGAAAATATGAGGTGCCAAGGGACAAACCTGAATATATGAGGTAACAACGAATATATATTGTGTATATATGAGGCACCAATGGGAGGAAATAACATATATAAGGTACTCATAGGTAGATGTAGTAGATATGTTGCACTAGCAGGAAGATAGGAGGTACCAACAAATAGATATAGTGTAGAGTTGAGATACCAATGGATAGATCTAGTGTAGATATGAGGTATCAATAGACATATCTAGTAGATCTAAGGTACCAATACTCATATCTTGTAGATATGAGAACCGAAATGCATATATAGTGAAAATATGAGTGTCCAACAAGCAGATCAGGAAGAGGGTTTCTTTAGATGAGGGCTAGAACAACCAGGTTTTGCTGTAATTTGTTTCTTTTCTCAGTGGGAATTTTTTTCCAATTTGGGAGCCCTTGTAATATTTTATATTATTTTAATGAGAATATGATTTGAATGGCACAATTTCTATGTTCATGTGTGAAATTTGGTTTCCATATTCTTATGTTGATTTTTTTATTTTAGTTAATTATTCAGGCATTATATTTTATTTTGTGAGCTGCAAACTTAATTTTTAGCAAGGAAATCACAAGGAAATAATTTATCTAGGAACTAGATTGGAAAATTAAATGATGGAAAGTGTATAGCCTCTTTTGACATTGAAAACTTGGAAACATATTATAGTTTTCCTTAAGTATAACCCTACATGACTAATGCATGGGTAGACAAATTTTCTCAAATGAAGAACTATCACAAGATGATGAGAAAATGGTGGGATAAAGGTAGTGCTACGAAGAAAATACCCCTAAATTGGGTCCAAGGAATAGGCAGAGTGATAACCCCCTTAAAATAATGATATACCCTTAATATACCCCAAAACCATATAAACTAAGTGATGATAGAGAAAGGAAAGAGAGAGTTAATGCATGCACCTTCAGTCCTTGTGGTTCGTGTAGAACTCTTTCATTTGTTGTTGCCTCCTAGATCACATATCTCCTCCCAAAGATGACCTAGAAGGGGTTAGGAATACAATGAAACAACACATACAATCTCTCTCATCACTTAGTTTAGATGGTTTTTGGGTAGATTAAGGGTAGATCTGTCTTTTAAGGGAGTTATTGCTCTTCCTATTCCTTAGACCCACTTTAGGGGGATTTTTCCCGTAGCAGGTAGTTAATTCACAGTTTGAGATAAAATAATATACCACACCAAGAACCTAAGGGAACCATACATAATTACTATTTCCATTATGAGTAGGTTATATGGGAAAATAATACAACATGAGTGGGTCTAATGGTTAAGAGCATGTGTTTCATCTTTGTAGGTCACAGGTTCAAATCCCTAGGGGGGTAGGGTATGTATACCTCCATAGAAATTAGCAGTCAAATCAATGCATAGAGGGGGTCCCTTGTCCCACAAAAAAGGGGTTCTCATACACCAATTTGGTGTCTGGATTGTGGTCGTGACCTTAAAAATATATATAGATAGAATGCCACACATGTCAAAGTGACATGAGTGACAATTTTTCATATTAATATGAAGGATGTATAAATTTTCAATTGATATACTATCTTATCTGATACAATGATTTATGAACTAGCTAGAGATAAGGATCCCACATTAGTCTTTCCTCCCAAATTATTCATGTCATCATATTTGATAGATATCATATGCACTACTAATATTTTCCTAGGCATGGGATGGAACTTGAAAATAGATGGTCCACCTGTTTATGTTTATTTATAAGACATTTGGAGTAACATGTATATGAGATACTATACAAATATTTGTAATCAATTATTTTACATATTATACAATATTTGTTTTGCAATCCATATCCAAGATTGTAGGAGGAGGCTATCCAGGTGCTAGACGAAATTGAATATTTGTATGTGGAAGAACAAATAACATATATCAAAATATATGGAGCCACCAAAGCTGTCTACATTCATCCAAATCATGTATTGGATTGGCTAGTAGTCATGGAGATATTTTATCAAACCATCATGTTTGGTTTCAGTTCCTCATTAAAATATTGACAAAATAATCTCTATCCATATGATTCTCTGTATATAGGATTGACAAATTCCACCTTTGCAATAATGGAAGAAGAAAAAATGGAAGAATACCATTTTGGAGAACAAAGGTTCAAGAGACATGATCCTAAGAAATTAATATCAAAACATGAAACCCATGTAGCCATGACATGGCCATATAATCATGAGTATTTGGAGGAAGAAGAAGTGAAGAGAAGAGAACACTCATATGAAGGTGAGAAGAATAATTCAACAAGACGGAAAAGATCCAAAATAAATGAGAGTAAAAGAAAAAGTAGTGGCTAAAAAAAGAAGATTAGAAGAAGGGATATAAAAGAAATAAATTGAAGAAAAGGCATACAATAAATCTAAAGTAGTAGTAAAAAAGAAGCTGCAACCCAAAGGAAGGAAGATGAAGCTAAAGAAAACTTGGTAGTAGAAACAATTTAAGCAAAAACACGGGTAGAAACCAACGGAAGGAAAAGAATGGAAGGAGAGTTAAGGAAAAAACACAAAAGGAAGAATATCTGATGAAGGTAGTTGAAGTAGAAGCATCAAAATAGTTCACAAGGAAAAAAAATTGAAAGAGAAGGTAGAAGCTAAAGCAAGAACAAAAAAAAAGAATAAAGAAAAAGTTAAAGATGAATAATAATTAATAATGGAAATTAAAGAGGTAGATACTGACTAGAAAATAATATAAGATGAAGCAGAAAGGAGACATGAAGAAGAAGAGAAGAAGAAGAAAGAAAAGAAAAATTCTAGAGGAGATGGTGTAAATAGATCATTGAGATAGAAAACACCATAGCAAGGTTATGTCCTCTATGGTGAATATTATAGGAAGATAATTACCATCCCATATAGTCCCATGCTAACAAAAATTCATGAAAATGGATATTCCCATAGATGAAGTGGCTTCTAACACCCCTATTTCCCCTAGTCTATAAATATAAGTATTATCATGACCAAAATATAAACAAATATGTTAGCTTATCATGGGAACACAATGGACCTTGATTTATTTTGTGATGTGCATATTTGATTTTTAATGCTATAGGGAAATGTTGAACTATTGTTGAAGGGATGGCATTCATGGGTTACGATGTCATGAGAAGAATGGTGCCAGAGGTAGGAAATTAATGGTTGAAATGACCCTACTAGGAAGTACCTTGTAAAATTAAAAACAATGTAGACCCTAAACTATCCTTTTCCCAAAAACTTGATTACCAGTCAAGCTAGTACTTGGGTAGTCTCCTTGAAAATTCAGGAAAGATGGGAAGAGTACCATCATGAAGCTTCTGACATGACCCATGAAGCCTTGAGAAATACTACAAGAAAAGAGGAGGAGGACAAACATAAGGGGGATGACATGCAATTGGGGAACGCGAATAATTTTAAGGATCAAAATTTATATTAAAATGTGGAAACCTGGGATAATATTACTAGTCTAAGATATGAAAAATGTAAAATGTTTGGCGATAGGTTTGTAAAAATATTCAAATTTATAATGATTTTATATAGTTTCTATAAAATTTTGGCAATTTTTAATGTAAAATAATTTTATTTTATGGAATTTGGGCGAATCGTGTTTAGAAAAAATGGAAGTTGGTGAATCATTTTTTGGGAAAACCATAGAAAATTAGCCCATTGGTGAAATTTAGCCACTAAAATCGTCTATGTTGGGGAAAGAGGAAGAGGTAGTATAAGCTCCCAATTTTTTTTGGAGAAACCATAAATCCTATCATGGAATCATACCCTGGCTCAGGGGTGGCTAGATGTAGTAGTGCAAAGCGTAGCCTTGCTTATGGTTGGGTGGAGAGTGACTCACCCTTCGGTAGCGTAGCGGCCAACATATCTCAGACTTGTATATAAGTAACTTGTATTTTTCTATGTATTGACTAGAATACATACAAGGATTGCATCGTCTTTATGATGATGATTCTGAAGCTTGACTATGTATATATGGAGATGGCCTATGTTTGCATAGAATGTATATCTTCTCAAGAAGTATCATGTTTGATTTTACATGGTATTTTTCTATAATGAAATAGAGGAAATAATATGTCTGTGAAAAGCCTGTGTATGTGGTAAATAAAGTATGAACATGTATAGTTATTTGAGCGGTTAAATAACCCAAATATCAGCCAAAACCTAAGTAGAGAGAGACATGCTTTTTGTATGTACTACCGTATCATTTCTCATATAAATACTTATAAACACACTGTGTGTATGCACCTGTGCAGTGCAATATAGGGATAATTTTAAGGATGGAAATTTGTTTTGAAATGTAGAAACCTTGGCCAATCTTACTGGTCCTTTATATGTCAACTATAAAATTTTAGCTATTTTTAAGGTAAAATATTTTTGTCCTATAGAATTTGGGTGAATAATTTTTAGAGTGGAGAATCGTTTTTTGGGAAAAAGCATGGAAACTTAGGCCATGGGCGAAATTTAGCCCCTAAAATTTTCCCTGGTGCAATATTGAGATCCCTGCAGCGAGTGAGTACCTTCAGGGTATGATGAAACCAAGGTACCTTGGGTGAGGATATGGAATGCCTTGGAACCCAAGTGAAGAGATCTCGGAAACTTAGAAATCATGAAAGAGAATGAGAGAAAACCTTCATGAAAATGGATAAGTCATGAATCAGACTGTTGATCCAAAGGAAAAAACCTATTTTTCTTTAGAGTGTCATGACCATTGATTTGAAATGGTGGTTAGATGTGGACCCTTCATTGATTCAAGGGTGAGACCTGGTCTTGACCGTTGATTTGTTTTAATGGAGAGATCCAAATCCTCCATCAGAGCAGGTTATAAAGCCTATATAGGGTGTACTCTGAATCAAAGAGGATCATTTATCTATCAAATGGTTTTTGTGGAATATTGTCGATTGTTAAATCCATTGTGGTGGATGTGATCAGAGATCGAGGGCATATAATAGCTAGTACCATCATGGCCATTGGATTCAGAAAGATGATCAGATATCGACTGTATATCGTAAGGGGCGTGTTGTCGGAGTCCCATGGTTAGAATAACCTTAGATGTCGAGGTGGGGGAATTCCAAAAGGGGAAGTCTGAGGGATGATTTGATCCATCCATCGAGGAATATTCCACAATAAAACTCCACCGTCGATCACTGTGTTTCTCATGTTAACGATACTAAGAGAGGATTTGACATCAATATGAGGTGTCATGTTGATAGGGACTTCCAACGTGTCCAGACGATAACACATGTAAACATGTGATTGAAGGAAGGACCAAGGGGGAGTCCCTATTATATCGTACCTTGGGATAGGTGTCATCAAATCTGAACTATCCAATCCACCATATAAAGAAATCTTGACTATCCTTCGGAGGAGAATTTTCAGAGTGATCGCAGATAATAGGAATGGATTGATTCTGATGGGAGTACTTAGAGGTTAAATATGGTGCATTGATTGGAGGGTGGCCACATGGAATTCTATCCATTGATGTGTCATGGGCCTTACTATTTTCCTTGGCATGTTTTAACATAGGTAAGTGACATCATACTGACAAAGGAGCTAGACTGGTTCTTAGCATGTCGATTATAACCCTAATTTGTACCATACATGCTTACCTGGCATAAGGCCATCTCAGGTCCCTTCTTTGCCAAAACACTACTGAACAACTCTTCTAAAAAACTCCATTTTTAAAAGTCCATGCTAGCTGACCCACTACAGCCCACGTGGATCTACAATGTCCATGATAGCTGGCCCACTACAGCCTGTGTGGACCTTCAGAAGCATGAAAAAAGGAAAGTTGTTGACGAAACACACAGCTTTGGGTGAGTTAACTGAATCTTCCATCCATGCATGGCCGAGGGTTCATCCAAATACCTAGCTTCTTCTATCCTATAAAAGAAGGGTTAGGGGTCCCATTTGGAAGAGGAGAATGATAGTAAAGAAACTCTTCCCAATTGCACATTCCCATTGTCCCAACCCTTTAGCCATCCTTGTGCAAGAAGAGATACAGAGCAAAGAAGTTGGAGGACATTTGAAGAGGAGCCCAGGATCAAGTTCGTGGAGCAGTGGCCGGTCTCGACATTGTAAGTTGATTCATTAAAGTTAGTAATAAAGAAATGCTTTTCCCATCCCACTATATGAGTTCTTCATAGTTTAGTAAATATATGTTTGAATCTCTAACCCATTATTCTATAGGTAAAACCCATGTGTATTTTGTTGCTTGTTTTGTATGTGGGTCAGCCTTCGGAGGAGAACTGCTAACAAGCGATCAAGCGTGAAGAATGATCGACATCGAACATCTGGAACAAGGTATGTTGGTCTAACCATGTATTTGCTGAAAAGAAATGGGGATTAAGTTTGGGGTGACGGTAGAAAGTAGGATTCTTTCGGTCTTATCTACATGCATAATATAACCCTAAATGATAGTCCGTAGGGGGATTTCCCACCACAATAGAATTGGCGACCATACTGGGGAAGTCTCTAGGGTTCCTGGGAGTATTTTTGGGTAGTTTTAAAAGAATGGTTTTCTTTCTTGTTTTTGAAGTTTTTGCAAAGTCTGAGCTAACAAAGACTCTAGTCTTCCATACCAGCTATCTCTGTTATTTTCTTGACTATGCTTTTTTGAGACCCACAGAGGTACACGTGGCTTGTATAAGGTCTAGACGCATGTACCTATGCCCTACTTTCTTATAGCCCGTGTGTAAACACTGGATGGAGAAGTAATAGTAGTGTGTAGATTCCAGAAATTTTTTGAGGCAGTCATCCTCTTCCCTGTCAGAATCAGTCATTCTCAGGGGTTTTCTGGAACTCTTTCTAGTCTTGGTTATTTGTAGTCTCATCTCAGATTGGTTTGTTTTACAAATTTTTTCCTTACATTGTTTTCTTTTTCTGTTAAAGAGAGTGTCTAAGCCTTCGAGAGATCCTGGTTCTCAATATTAGTGGTCTCTTCCTAGTTTGGATTGTCTGTTTTTATTTGTTTTAGAGTTTTAGAGATACATGTGGCTTGTATAAGGCCAGCACGCGTGTACATGCCCTTTGGCTCTACATAGCTTGTGTGCACATGCTTGCTATTGAATTGTCAGTAGTGTGCTTGTGCAGTATAGTTTTTGTTGACGGTGAGGCAGTCATCCTTTCCCTTGACAAGAGTTATATCTCTCAGGTTTTTGAATCTCTATCCTAGCATTCATTAGCTTAGGGTTGATCTTAGCCTTGGCTTACCTTTTTCATTTAAAAGTTGTCATTAAAAATGTTCTTTAGGGTTTTTAGACAAGTGTGAGAGTCCTTTTTTAAGTTGTTAGTCTATGATTTATTGAAGTGATTCTTTGTGATCTGTGATCAGGCCATAAGTTTTTTCTTGGTTTTTGACTTGTTGATATTTTTCCTTTTTGCTTTGTCAGCATTCAAATAAGAAAAAAAATCTCTTTCATTTTCTTGTTTGGTTGAAAAGTGTGGTTTTGCATTAGTAACCAGGGAAAATTCTTTGCTTTCTTAAGTTCTTGATAGTTTACTTAGATCGTAAGTAGCTCGTAGTCAAGTTAAATCCTTCTTTAAGTTTGTTGATTCAAAATATCTTAGAAAATAAAATAAAAAATGAAAAGTTGTTGAAAATTTGTGTTAAGTGAAAGTTTTTGTTTGCAACTTTTTGTTCATTTTTTACTTTCGTCTTTCAAACATCATTAGTTTCACTTTCATACCCCTTGACATAACACAAGCCATAAAATTAATGCTAAATCTAAAATTTATTAGACTTTTATTTTTGTAGGGTTAACCAACTAGTTCAGGATTACGGCCTTGGATTAGGTTGGAGAGGAAACTCTTCAAGGCCATTAAAATCAAACATTGGAGTCTGAGTTAGGGAGTGTCCAGGTCTAGTATCATGAAATTTATCTGGGACCCCCCTCTAACATAGGGGATAAACACGAGGTCACATGCGGAAAGGTAGCGGAGATAACCCCTCCAAAGCTGGACCAATCCTAGTGGAGAACACATATAGAGGGCTTGTTTTGGGATTCCGTCGATTGCATTTTCCATGGGCTTTGTGGGTCTCAAATCTATTCGAGGTCTTCAGTTGTCTTTTGGACCATTTTCTTTCGATACCCTTGAAAGGTTTCAGGCTTGATACCCTGCTCATTGTGGTCTACCCGACTTTCGATTGTACCCGCTTGGTGACTATTCGCACGCTGGCAACCTAGTTGCCAATATTTTCTAGGGACATACACGGGTGACTGCGGGGGTATACCGCAGTACCTAGGATAAACATTGGGCCACGCTTTGGAGAGTATACCTGGAGGGTGCTTCCGTTTTCGAGTTTCACTTGCACCGGTAAGTTTCTCTAGTGTTGGTTGTTGTAACTGTTCTTCCAATTAATTTAGTGTTTGCCTGTCTTATCTTATAGGGACTTTTTTTAGTGTGTGTTGTTTTTGAATGACTAGAATGCCCTAGAGTGTCTTTGATCTTATCACACAGTGGAGGATCATGAGCTTCACCAGTCATGAAGGATTCTTGGCCTTCCACTAGTTACACTGGAGCCACCCCTGCCGCCACTGAGGAGAAATCTAGACCAACAAAGATCTTTTGAAGCGACCGGGTCACAGGAAATTGTGCCGGACCAACATTCAGAGGAATTGACCATTTTAGACCTTGGAGTGAAATATTTTGGTCTGGTTGAAACCTCCACCATTGATCTTTCGGCACCCACCATCGTACCGATTCATCCTTACGAGTGCTAGACAGTGTCGCACACAACAATGGAAACAAATGCTGCTACTCCTTCTGGGAATTATTCAATTCCCACTACGGTTGTCACCACATGAGAGTTTCCACCTCTTAACCCACCGTCACCGGTCTGAGCCACCATGGTCTCGACCACCACTACATCGCACAGTGGTCCGATCCCGTATCTAGTAGCGTCCACAACCCCTTTCACACCAAGTGCAATAGGCCCTCCATTCTCATACGTGATGCCTAGTTCAGGTACAAGTCATGTACTTTCCTACTCCACTTTACAGACTTCAAGTTTGTGGGCAGGGAGCTCTAACTATCTTCTGCAAGGACACATGGGGGGAACTTCTGCTCCTTTTAACGCTTTCCCTTACGGGGGAGTTCATATACCTCCTTCGTTCCCTTCACTCGGAGGTGTGCATCAACAATCCGTTGGGCCACCTGCACACCATAGTTTATTTGGGGCAGGGAGTCAAGGACTACCTTCACATAATATGCCGGTAGGTTCAACACCATTTTCTTTGTTCAGTGCATTTGGTAACAACGCCTTCTCGTCAGCTACTTTCCCAACTGGGGGCAATCCCGGTTTCAGACAACCTATTCCTATACAAGGTATTATTCCTGCACAAGGGGCACACCCAGGAACTTCTTCCGTAGCAGGTCCTTGGAATTCTTGGCAGCGATCAGTTCCCTCGTCAGGAATGTCGATCTGGGGTAATTATTTTCACAATCAATGGAACCCCAGACAAAGCACTATGCCTATCCCCACGGGACTGACATGGAGCAATCCTTCACAAAGTCCTTCGAATGTAATGCATGCCCAACCATCTATGTCCTCTTTCGGAAATCAGACAATGATGTCTCCTCACACGCAAAATCCATATGCTGGCCATGGCCATGGTTTTTACCAGAACCTAGGCTAGTNACCTGGTGCCAGTCAAACTCCAGGCCCCCTTTTCCCAAGTTATCACCAACAACCCAAACTACCCTTCCTGGCGACCTTTCATTTTCCAGAATTGAAAAGGTTGTTGAATGACCATATTTGTCGCGATCTGTGTTGGCCTTCTATGCCAATGAAGTTTCCTTCAGACATCCCAAAGTTCGAAGCCAAGCCTAATGAAGATCCAAGAGATCATGTGACTACTTTCCATCTTTGGTTTTCATCTAACTCATTGAAATACGACTCCGTACAGTTGCGATTGTTTCAACGTACTCTCATTGGGAGTGCCACGAAATGGTACATTGAGCTCGACCACTCAAGATACTCTTCCTTCGACGAATTGGCAATGGCTTTCCTAAACCATTTCCAGTTACCTGTGAGATACGATGTTGGCACCGAATTTCTAGCCAATTTCTCACAAACAAAAGTGGACCATATCTATGATCACATTCGAGAATGGAGGCACCAAAAGAGTTTAATTAAGTTACTAGTCCCACTCGCATTACTGCTTGAGTGGTTTCTTAAGTCGTTGGTCCCACAGTTGTCCAAAGACGTCGCGAAGTCAGGAGTATTTTCCGAAGAAGAATCCATCATGAGAGCTCAACAACTTGAGCTAATCTATTCTCAGTCCGGTTTATTATATGAGATCTTGCTAGATGCACCACACTCAATACTTGATAAAACCAGACAAAGAGATGGACCACATGCCGATGGTATTGTTGGTTTAACACAAACAAAGCCCGCTGAGCAATTGATGATGCAATTGCAGCAGTTGTCTATACAACACACAACAACCAGTCAAACTACTGCTTTGGCTTCTCCCCCTACCAAAACATCGGATCCAAAGGCCACACAGTGCAATCGACTAATCCAAAGGCCACCCAACAGCCTGAAGGAAAGAAAAAACAATGAAAGAAGGGTAAGGGGCATAAAAAAACTACCAATAATGTTGGCGGGGACAACACTGAGAAATGGAAGGTGAGGTATCCATGCAACTTATGCGCGGAAGACCACCCGACCCATTTATGTCCTCAACTTGCAGAGGCCCAAAAGTTTGTGACGCAGCAACAGCCTGTTGTGTTAACCAATCGATTTCAACATGGGAAAACTCTAACCCAAGCCTTTGCAAGCACGGAAGGGGGCAACCAAGGACCCTCTCCATCTTCAAACAACCCCGCATCCGAGAATGTATATATGGTGAAGGGTGATGATTTTATATCGACTAGAGTTCACGACTATAGTAAACCAAGCACTTCTGAGAAGGGAAAAGAATCCAAACTCCCATCTCTTCCTCTACAGATTGATAAGACATTGGGTGAAACAATGACACGCATCCCAAAAGGCACGTTCAAAAAATCTTCTCACAACCCAAATGCAAGGGCCGCCCAGAACTATTCTATGGTGGAAGATTTATCACAAACCCCTTGTGCTATGTCTACCCTGGAGGTCCTCCAAATATATCCTTCCTAGAGGAAAGACTTGTTATCCTATTTAGGATCTACCAAGACTTGTAATCCGGGTACAATCATNCCAAAAAAATGTTTACTTGGAATATCTTCCGCACGGTGGTTGATGAGGGCACCTCGACATGCATTATGTTGTTGGCATGTTGGAAGGCCATTGGCCAGCCCATTTTTTCTCCGTCACCTACTCCCCTCACTACTTTTGACGATCATTCATTTCAACCACATGGTATCATTCCCTCTTTCCCCGTGCAGTTAGGAGGGAATACCGTGTGTGTCGAGGTAGAAGTAGTCGACGTGCCCTTCGACTATAACCTCTTGTTAGGGAGGAGTTGGACTTATTCCATGCAAGCTGTGGTTGCTACAGTTTTCTGGGTCTTGTTGTTTCCACACGAGGGCTAGATTGTGACCATCGATCAATTATCTTTCTCCAGACTTGACCCTTCATTAGGGGCATCCACGGTCCCAATGATTGATAATCCTCAACCAGGAATGGTCAATGTAGGGGTTGGTTTGTGCCCATATTTGATGGGTACCTTCGATTACCCGCCCCCTCAAGGTGATATCAATTTTATATCCAATCACCATAAGGTTGATATGTTTCAAGTTTCTTCGTTCCACACGACTTCCTTCTCCATCGGCCACGATGGATGGGACAGGGCACTCGGGCATGTCCATGCCCTTGTCCTCAGCTGAAATAGCATACTCTTTAGTCTAGCAAGCTTCAACTAACACTGATCTAACTCCTACACAAGAGTTCGATCCACTTCTAGAGCCTATTTGGGCTCAGGGTTCTCTCCCTAATACCGATTCATTAGAATTAGTCTTCCCCTCTGATGAAGCTATAATTGAGGCAATGACTAGTCTGGACAAACCCTGGGAAGATCTTCATCACAGATCATACCTCCTACCAGAGTTAAGAAAAATTGAGGCTAGAGAATTCACCTCGACTGTGACTGGAGATAGGTCTTGTCCTATTAATCCCTTAGCTACACATGAGATATATGTTGAGGGTAATATGGCAACCATTTTTGAAATGATACCTATCAATATCTCCAGAACCCCTAGAATCATAGACAATGTTTTCATCGGAGCATACTGCTCCCCCGAGGAGATGCCAGGCATCAACCCACAAAGAGTCTATCATGAGCTAACTTTGTTGTTTTTCAAGCTCACTTTGAGATCCGAAAGCAACATCTGGTGAGACTAAATTTATGCTTTTCGATCTCTTCCAGATTAACTGAGCAAAGTAACCTCTATGGGTCTTCTTTTAAGATGTTTTCAGACCCTCTAAACATGAAAAGATTGCCGAGCGATCTTGTGGCCTTTCATGCTCATTAAACTGAAATTTGAAGTCACACCTGTCTGGCAGTAGTTTACCCCTTTTTCGGTCCAGACGGTCAACTGTACGAACAAAGGTATACTCTATGGAACTTCAGTTCTCTAGAAGAGTACTCTCAGGTATCATTTTAACCCTTTTTTGGGCCTGAGGGACTAAACTTACGAAAAAGGAACCCCCACAGAGTCCATATTTAAGCTCTTTTCAGACTCCCTAAAATTGAAAAGATCGTCGAGTGACCTTATTCTTTCACACTCGTTAAACTGGTCCAGAAGAACATTCCTGATGGTGTCCATAGTTAAGCTTTTTTCAGACTCCTTAAAAATGAAAAAATGGTCGAGTGATCTTGTCTTTCTCACACTCGTTAAAATGGTTTTGAATAGACGTCTTGTCGGTGCTAGTTTAGCCCTTTTTCGAACCGACTAGACTATCTTTGAAAAATCTACCCCAATGGAGTCTCCTTTTATGTTTTTTTTTTCAGACTCTCTAAATATGAAAAATCACCGAGCTTACCTTCTCTAGGCTTGTTAAAATTATATCAAAGGACGTTACCATTGTGTGTTTTGTTAACCGTGTTTGCATACCTTATACGCCAGCCTTGTATCACTTTTCTTCTGCGTCTTAACACCCTTGGCCCCTGGAGGATTTTTCTCAAGTATCATTATTCTGAACATCAGTCTTGTCCTTGTGCCTTGAACTTGTATGTTTGTAACACTCGTTCCTCCATTGTAACATAACATTTCTTTATTCTTTTTTCCAAAATTATTGAAAAAGACAAAAAAATCAAATATACCCCAAAAAGAGGAAGGGAAAAGTATTTTCTTTATTGGCAGCATAATGAGTCGCCCTTGAATAAAGGACATCTGTCCATTTGTTCGTCAAACTATGGGATGTAATATGACCTTAGGAAGCTATTCTCGCTACATAGAGTTGTGTCCTCCTCCGTTTGGTTATTCTTCCAAACATATGGAGAGTTTGTGTTGCCTCCTTCTTTGTAAACTTATGATTAATTCCATGCTGCCTAAGTCTTATCATTTGTCGTGCTATTGTCCAAGGGAAGTTTCTACCAAGCCTAAGTCGGCCCCTCTGTAGTTTGTCTCTTGCCCTCATACCTGTCCATCCTAAATGTCCAATCAAGTCTTTGTTCGAAATCAATGAAGCCTTTAGTCTAATCATCAAGATTCTCTAGTCCATGACCGGTGTGCCATCGAAGACCTCTGGGTAGTGAAGTCGTACACTCATATTACACTCCTACCCAAGTTTTGAAGATTTTGAAGTTGTTGCTCGAGCTTTGAAGGCCTCATCTCCAACCATTAGGCCTTATCATCTTTTGAGAAGATGGATACTCTACATGTATATCTTTTTGATTTAGAGATGTAGCTCCACTGTGTATTGTTTGTATCTACACTTTATATAGTGATATGACATGGATCTACAATGTATTTGATTGGTAGCCATGCGTTTATTTTATCCTAAGCATGGGTATGCCTGCCTCAGTGAGACAATTGTTATTTTTGCAGATGATGCCTCCCGATATCTGGTCCCTGGGCTCACTTTTTTGACACATCAGTAAAGATTGGTAATGTATTTCAGCCATCAGATTCTCTTCTAACCTCACACATTAGGGGGCATCTGTTATAACCCTAATTTGAACCATACATGCTTACCTGGAATCAGGCCATATCAGGTCCCTTCTTTGCCAAAACACTACTGAACAACTCTTCTAAAAAACTCCATCTTTAAAATTCCACGCTAGGTGACCCACTACAACTCGTGTGGATCTACAGTGTCCATGCTAGCTGGCCCACTACAGCCCGCGTGGACCTTCAGAAGCATGAAAAAAGGAAAGTTGTCGACAAAACACATAGCTTTGGGTGAGTTAACTGAATCTTCCGGCCATGCATGGCTGAGGGTTCATCCAAATACCTAGCTTCTTCTAGCCTATAAAAGAAGGGTCAAGGGTCCCATTTGGAAGAGGATCCCAGGATCAGGTTCGCGAAGCAGTGGCCGGTCTCGACATTGTAAGTTGATTCATTAAAGTTAATAATAAAGAAATGCTTTTTCCGTCCCACTATATGAGTTCTTCATAGTTTAGTAAATATATGTTTGAATCTCTAACCCATTAGTCTATAGGTAAAATTCATGTGTAGTTTGTTGCTTGTTTTGTATGCAGGTCAGCCTTGGAAGGAGAGTTGCTAACAAGTGATCAAGCATGAAGAAGGATTGAAATCAAACATCTAGAACAAGGTATGTTGGTCTAACCATGTATTTGCTGAAAATAAATGGGGATTAAGTTTGGGGTGATGGTAGAAAGTAGTATTATTTCTGTCTTATCTGCATGCATAATATAACCCTAAATGCTAGTCCCTAGGAGGATTTCCCACCACAACAATGTCACAAGTAGGACAATTTTCATCACCTGGACAGATAATTTGAGTACATCTATGACAATGTGTATGCCATTTCAAGTACACATTGAGGTGCATGTGTCGAGTAGTGGTTATTCCATGTGTCTTTGTCTTTTAAAATAGCAAGGGGATGACCATGAAACGATGCGAGTGCCATGTGTCTCTCTAGTGTGTCTTGGGGGTGATAGGTTTCTGCCTAGGAATGGCCCAAGACCAAGGGTCATACGAGAAGGGTTCTAGGAGACCTAATGAAATCACCCCAAAATCCTTGCCATTAGAATTGAGTGAAGAGATCCTGACCATCCATTGCAAGGTTCCCTTTAGAGTGAATCATAGTGATACACTATAATGGAGGAGGTCCAATATAAAATCCTGGTCGTTGATCAGTCAAGATCAAATGAGATATGAGAAGAAGATATGACCATTAATGCATCAAGATAGGAGGATATATAAGAGGATATCTGGGTCTTCCATCATGAAGTGTCATTCAGAGTGGAATTTCCTGAAGACACTCCTATAGGGAAGCTCCGATATGCAACCTAAATCCTCGATTTTCCAAGGTCTAGGGGATCGTGCAGATGATATGGACCATAAATATTTATTTGAATATTGAAGTAGATTACTTGGATGGTTCCACATGTCATGATGCATGTGGTGCCACATGTTGATCACAAAATATGCGACGTGGCATAGAGATTTAGCACATGTAGTTCAATTTATGTGGGAAGTAAGATTGCCACGTGTTAGGAGTCAATAGTACCACATGTCATGTGAAGAGGGTGTTACATGTCAAGACGATTTAATACAGTCAAGAATCCCTGACCAAATCCTAGTCATCTGATGCCAAGCCCCTAGAGTCGTCGAATCTTTCGGAGGAGGGACTTTTCATATTCAATTGTCGGAGCATGCAGGGTAACCTATAGTGGAAATACTTCGATGAGAGGATTTCGATAACAATGGGAGGTGAAACTAGAAATCCAATAAATGTTGGTTAAGGTATAACATGGTAGGTTTCGTTTATGCACCATGAGCCATGATGGTGCCATGTAGGAGGATAAATATTATAAGGTTCCATATCGATGACACGTGGCAGCGAGGTGGCCTTTGGTTAACAAAGGTCAAGGACTTCGAGAAGCCATACCGTTTGATCCAAAGCTCAGTTTTGGGAAAAATTACCACTGTTGGAAAGGTATTGATGGTCATAAGACAATGGTACTATCAAAAGGAAATTTTGAGATGGATTAAGGGAACACAATTTTAATACCCCATTCCCTTAAAATCTAACTAGGGGGTTGGGTGTGTTACAAAGTGTTATCAGGGAAGGTTGTGACACTTGGCCTTTTTGGGCTCATGAAAGAGTCAAATAAGTTAATACTAGAGAACTTATAAGGGGGAGGGAGCACTACCTATCATATTCACAAGGGTTTATTAAGACTAAGCAATATGACCAATTCTTATGACTTAAGAACTTTGCCACTTTTCATAGAGTGGTATTTCCCCGTAGTATAGATGGAGGTCAGGAGGTAGTAATAAAACCAAACTCAAGAGTGAAACTGTGGATTTATTGACTACCATGTGTCCCTTAGTGGATTTTACAATTCTAACAAGTGTAGAAGAAATTTTTGTTAACTCACACATAACTTAAGTGTGTGATTTTAATCTTAGTTGTCGATCCTTACATGCGATCCATGATTATTTTTCCACAGTACACAACAATGAGGATAGTTTATCTGACCATGATCAATGATCATGATTATAACTTACCCACCGGGGATTTGACCACATATGCGACAATCCAACGATGGGTCTTGAATTGACCTTCTGATCTGATGGTTCCTAAGTCTCTATTTTATCCAGCATATGGAATTCAACAAATCCTTCATTGTGCAAACAAATAACATCTGAATTTCAAGACAAATGATGTCCTTGTATCACTATCCACAAGAGTTTATTTAAGCCTTATTATTGAAAAGAGGGATGAGACTATAGGCTTCTTTTTCATGATTGAAAAAAAATTGTACGATGATATTATGTACTTAAGGATGAAGCTAATATCATTTTTTTTAATTACCTATGTTTTTTATAAGTTAGTGGATAATCAACTGACAAAAAATGTTGATCATCAACACTTAACCAGTGAGTGGTTTCCCAAAAAAATATATAAGAAAAAGGATGGTGACACACCATGAGTGGGGAGAGAGATCCGATAACAAAGAGGAAGAATTTGGTGAAAGGAGGGTGGTAGAAACCCCTTCAAATATGAATTAGACTGTGAGAAGTCTCATGGCGGAGCTGCAAATATTTAAGGACGATAATGAAAGGATAATGAAAGAAAAGGAAAAACATAATGAAATAAATACACTTTTACTACAAAACTCTATCAAAAATACAGAGACAGTTGCAACATGGGCCAACAACTATTAATGTGGAAAAACATCAAATTGTGAAAACCCAGAGTCTGGTTGAGATACAAAGGCATGGCCCTGAAAGAAACAATGCAAGAAGAAAAACTCACAATAAGTCTCGACATGGAGCCAAGAGGCATTCCAAAGTCAAAGACTTATCTGAACATTCCTCTAGTGAAGGAGAAGAAATATCCAAGGAAATATTCAACAATGAGACTAATTCACATTCTAAGAGGAGAAGAAAGAGGAGGAAGCACTCCAAGGGAGGTGACCCTGAAGAATTTAAGAAATCCAAGACACCAATTTTGATGGGTAAGTAAAAAAGGGGGAATAAGCAAAATCTTGGATATGTGGCCTTAAGAAGTATTTAAGACTTCATAACTAATTTGAAAACTTGAAAGCTCAAATAATTGTATTTAATCTGAATGGAAAGGCCTCTATCTGGTGGGAGGAACTTAGAAATGTAAAGGGAATCCATGAGAAGGAGTTGTCTTGGGGAAAATTTGAAAAATACTTCAAGAAGAAGTACTTGTATGAAAGGTACTGTGATGAAAATACTAAGGAGTTTTATGAACTCAAACTAGGACAGCTCACCATATATGAATACATCAACAAGTTTCTAGAGCCACTAAGGTATGCTCCTTATATAAAGGAATAAAAGACGAATATGAAATGATTCCTTAGTGGGATGACTCAATAATTCTAAAACATAATTGAGTTTAATGAACCTAAGATCATGGAAGATGCCATTAGGAAAGATAGTTATTGTTATGAACCAGTCAACCACAAGGTATAATATCCCAAGGATGAGAAGAAGAATGATAAAATGGGATTCAAGAAGAAGGGGGTTAAATCATTGAGGTTTAAGAATTTGGGGATAATTCTAGGATGATCCTTCCCACTAAAAGTGTGAATCAATATAACTTCCCATCTTAGAGTGGAAATAAAATGTTTGGATAAACCCTGGGAAGGAATGAGAGTACAATGAAAGAGCCACTGAAATGTTGGGGTTGTGGATAAGAAGATATTTTGAGGGAATGCCCTCATATAAATATAGATAGTATGAGAGTATACAACATCCAAGAGACAACCACAATTTATGAAGTGGCCAGGAGTGTACCAAAAATTCATGCAACCTTGGATAATAGATAAGCATACCACCAAGCCTCAATGGTGGAAATGGAAGGTATGATAACCAACCATATTTTTTTTATTATAATTGAACCTGGTTCTAAATTGAGTTATGATTCTCCTCAATCTGTTGAGAAATGTAAGTTATATCAAGTAAAACATGCTAAACCATGGTTGGTGTAACTAGCCACTGGAACAAAAAGAAAGGTAACAAAGGTCATAACAACATGCCATTTCATTATGAATGGGATGTCTACTCAAGAAAAACTGAACATACTTCCCTTAATATATTATGACATGTTTATTGGCATGGATTGCTTGGATACCAAAAAAGCCAAGTTGGACTTTTATAAAAAAACATTGGAGTGTGAAGATCAGGATGGGAAGGGAAGGACCCTAAAAGGAATTCAAAATCCTATCTCAGTGAGACAACTATTATCCCTTCAAATGAAGAAGGGTTGCAACAAATGATGTCTCTTGTATGGAATACAAGTAGTGAATGTAGTTGAGGACCATAAACCAAGCCTAGAAGACCATCCTATACTGAGAGAATATAGAGATGTGTTTCCTGAAGAGATACCTGGTCTACCTCCAAGAAGAGACATTGATTTATCAATAGAACTGGTACCTAGAGTGTTGCCAATGTCAAGAGCACCTTATAGGATGAGTACCCCAGAGATATTTGAGCTAAAATTGCAATTGACGGAAATGTTAGAAAAGGGTTATATTCAACCTAGTGTGTCTCCTTGGAAGAACCATTCTTGTTTGTGAAGAAGAATGATGGCACACTCAAGTTGTGCATATATTATAGACGACTTAACAAAATGACAATTAAGAATAAGTATCCCTTGTCAAGAATTGATGACTTATTTAACCAATTAAGGGGTGCCACAATATTCTCCAATATTGATTTGATATCTGGACACCATCAAGTCAGAATTAAGGATGAATACATAAAAAAAACATTAGGACAAGGTATGGGCAATGTGAATTTTTGGTAGTGCCATTTGGGTTTACCAATCCACCAACCACCTTCATGTGCTTGATGAATAACTTACTCAACAAGTTCTTGGACACATTTTTTTTAGTTTTCATTGATGATATCCAAACTTATTCAAAGAGTAGGGAAGATCATGAAGGACATCGCAAGTTAGTACTTCAAGTACTAAGAGAGTACAATCTCTATGCAAAAAATAGAAATTGTGACTTCTTCAAAAAGAAAGTCCACTACTTAGGCCATGTTATCTATGAGAAAGGGGTGGCAGTTGACCCTGATAATATCAAATCCATTATGGATTTGCCTACAACAAAATATGTAGATGATATTAGATCCTTTATGGGCCTAGCAGGATACTATAAGAGATTCATAAAAGGGGTTTCCAAGATTGGTCACCCAATTACCTCTCTACAGATAAATGGAGTTAAATTTCATGGACAATAGAGTTTGAGGAAAGCTTCCAACAACTGAAACAACTCTTAACAAATTCCCAATGTTGAAAATTCTAGACCCAAACTACATTTTCCTTGTATGCAACGATGCCTGCAAGGAATGACTCATAGGAGTCCTCATGCAATAAGGGAATGTAATATGTTATGAATCCAAAAAATTGAATAAACATGAAATAAATTATGTGACCCATGACTTAGAATTAGCTACCATAGTGCATGCTTTAAAAGTGTGGAGGCATTATCTCATAGGAATGAAATTTTTGCTCATGATAGACCATAGTGAAATGATGTATTTGTTTGACCAATCCTAACTAAATTCTAGGCAAGCTCGGTGGATGGATCTCATTAGTAAGTTTGATTTTTAAATATACCATATTAAAGGGAAATAAAATAGAGTGGTTGATGCCCTCAGTAGAAGCATGAAAGTGATTCACTTAGCAATTGAAAGCACCTATGAAACATACCTCAAAGAAAGAGTTAAGGGTGCACATGAAGTAGATGAATGTTTCAATATTTTAAAGGTGTATCTATAACAAGAGCCCATAGGGGTGAAGTATGATGGGTATTAACTGATAAGTGATGGTATGCTAGCTTAAAAAGTCAAGTTGTATTTCCAAAATTGTGACGACTTGAAGAATTTCATCATGGATGAACTACATAAAAGACCATATATTGGTCATCCTAGTTACCCAAAAATGATAACAAACACTAATAAATTGTTCCATTGGTCGGGAATGAAAAAGGACATAGCTAACTACTTAGCTAAATGTTTGGAATTTCAACTTGTTAAGGTGGAGAAAAAGCACGTAGTAGGGATTTTTAATCCCCTACCTATTCCAAAATGGAAATGGGAAACCATCTCAATGGATTTTATCACAAGACCACCCAAAACATCCAAACAAAATGATGCCATCATGGTAGTTGTGGACAAGTTGAGCAAGGTTACTCACATTATTCCAGTAAATTCCACTTGCAAGGAAATAGATGTTTCCATATATTCATGAAATAAATATTTAGTCTACATGGGATGCCTAAGGAAATCATAGCTTATAGAGATGAAAAAATTCACCTCAGAATTTTGGAAATCTTTGTTTACTGGTTGTGGAATTTGTTTTTTGTTTAGTACAACATATCACCCTCAAAATGATGGGAAAACAAAGTGGGTAAAATAATTATTGGAGAATATGTTAAGGATGCATGTGATGCATCAACCCAAGAAATGAGAAGAATACCTACCCCTGGTAGATTTTTCCTACAACAATGGCTACCAAGAATCCTTGAAAATGAGTCCTTTTGAGGCTCTCTATGGTAGAAAATGCATATCCCAATCAACTAGGATAACCCAATGGACATAATTAGACTTGGGTCGAGCATGATAAAGGAGTTTGAACATCAATTAACTCAAAGAAATAAAAATATAAAAGTGGCCCAAGACAGGAAGAAGAGTTGTGCAAACAACAAAATGAGTCATAATGAGTTCAAAGTAGGAGATCATGTGTATCTTTGAATTAGACCCAGAATAAGTTCCTTGAGAATGAGAACATGTGCCAAGATGACACCCCTATTTTGTGGACCTTTTTAAATTTTATATGGAGTGGGGCATGTGGTTTATACATTATCTCTACCTCCCACAGGGAAAGGAAATCATGTTTTCCATGTTTCATTGTTAAAGAAATATATACATGATTCTGCTCACATATTTGATTGGTCTGTGATCCAGGTGGAGCTAGAGGGAGAATTATTTCTAGAACCATAGTGTATCCTAGACAAGAAAGATATACCTCTCATGAATAGAACCATTGCACAGGTCAAGGTGTAGTGGAAACACTTTGGTCCTGATGAAGCGACGTGGGAAATGGAGGATGCCAAAAGACATGCATACCCTTTTTTGTTCACTATTGTATATATATTTTTTGTGGTAGATAGAACACCATGGGTGGTGTTCCTTTAAGGGGGAGGAGATTGTAACACCCATATTTACTCTATTCTATAAATATAAGTATTATCACAACCAAACTATAAATGGATCTATTAGGTGATCATGGGAAGAGAATGGACCATGATTTATTTTGTAATGTGCATATTTGATTTTTAATGCAATAGGGAAATGTTGAACTATTGTTGAAGGGATGGCATTCATGGATTACGATGTCATGAAAGTAATGGTGCAAGAGGGAGGAAATTGTTGGTTGAAATGGCCCTTCCAGGAAGTGGCCTGTCAAATTAAAAACAATGTAGACCCTAAACTGTCCTTTCCTAGAAACTTGATTACCAGTCAAGTTGGTAGCTGGGTAGTCTCCTAGAGAATTAAGGAAGGATGGGAAGAGGAGCATCATGAAGATTTTGAGATGACCCACGAGGTCATGGGGAAGACTACACCAAAAGATGAGGAAGAAATATAGAAGGGGGATGACACATAATTGGGGAAAGAGGTTGAGTGCTGGAGACATAGAGAAATCTCTGGTTCAGAGAAAGGAGAAAAAAAAGAAGTAGTATAAACTCCCACAATGACTTGTAGAAAACCATAAATCCTCTCATGGAATCATACCCTGGCTTAGGGTTGGCTAGTTGTAGCAGTGAAAAGTGAAAACTTGCCTATGGGTGGGTGGAGAGCATCTCACCCGTCAGTAGTGTACACCATATCTCAGACTTGTATATAAGTAACTTCTATTGTTCTATGTATTGACTATAATACATGTAAGGATTGGACGGTTTACATGATGATGATTTTGAAGCTTGACTGTGTATTTCTGGAGATGTCTTATGTTTTCATATAATGTATATTTGCTCAAGAAGTCTCATGTTTTGATTTTAGATATTATTTGTATGTAATTAAATAGCGACAATAATATGTCTATGAAAATCTTGAGTAAATGGTAAATAAAATATGAAAATGTATAGTTACTCAAGCAGGTAAATATCCCAAATATCATCCATAACCTAAATAGAGAGAGAAATGCTTGTTGTATGTACTACCATATCATTTATCATATAAATACTTATAGACGCATTGTGTGTATGCACCTATGCAGTGCAATATTGAGATCCATGTAGCGCATGAAAACCTTTGAGGTATGATGAAAACATGGTACCCTGGGTGAGGATATGAAATTCCTTGGAACCTAGGTGAAGAGCCCTCAGAAACTTAGAAATACTAAAAGAGAATGAGAGAAAACTTTTGCAAAAATGGGTAAGTCCTTAATCAAACTGTTAATGTAAAGGAAAAAACTTAATTCGCTTCATAGGATAGTGACCATTGATTTAACATAGTGGGTATATCTAGGCCCTTCATTGGTTCAAGGTTGAGTGTAACAGCCCTAGTAGAATATATGTTTAGGAATTATTAAGTAAAAATTAATTAGGGGATTAAGTGTCTTAACATGGTTTTAACTAAACAAAGATTGGCATAATAATACTAATTAAATATTTATTAATTAAATTAATTGTTATAATTTTGGTTAATTAATTAATTAAATTAATTACCTATCACATTGAATGAACATGGTAATAAATTAAAAAAAAGAGATTAATAAATTATATTGTTTAAATTAAAAAGGTTACGTATATGGAAGGGATAAGGGGCATTAATAAACGGATAGGGAACATTAAATAATTAGATAAGGGGCATTAATTATGGGTAGGTAAGGAAGTAAATGGGTTGAAAGGGCGGTGAAGGAGGGATATGAAGGGAGGAGGTTTACGAAGGCGAGGGGGATCATTCTACGAGGGAATTTTTATTTTGAGAGGGTTCTCTTGGATTGTGTAGAGGAGAGTTTGAGTTCTGTAGTCTGGAGGATTAGTACAGGGGGCACCGGTTTGCTGGGGGTTTTGGGCACAGGGGCCAGGATATCCATATGGGATCCTGGAGCTAGGAAGTTGTTCTAGTTGGTAGGGTGGAACAAGGTTTGGGCAGTGTTTGATCTAGTTCAGCAACGAACAACCAGATCGACGGAGGAATTAACATCAGAACAAGGTATTTTAAAATTATGTATTTATTTTATTCTGTTATAAAATTAATATTCGTTGATAAATTTAACATGCGTATGAGATAAATTAAAAGGAATTATTGAGTTACTGAAATCAAGTAGCAGTTACTGTTTTGTTTGTTAAATTAATTTGGCCACTACACATGGTAAAAAAAATATAACTATGTAACTTTAAAATTATTAGTGTAACTAATTATCAAATTAAAATTTTAATTAAATTAATGTTGTATTTAGAGTAAAGTTAAAATACATTACAAGGTTAATTAAAATTTTAGAAGGTCCATGGGTTTTGAACCCAAGACCACCCACCAAGCGATGCGCCTTAAGAAGAACAATAACACCAACACACCACACATGTCACTTTTACAAATAAATTCGCATATAAATAGTTTAATTATCAATAATAGCAAGGTACTAGCCTAAAGAATAATCTCTGATTATCCAAGCGTCAGGCTCATGAGACCTTACACACAACTCATCGAGCCAAGCGCCAAGTCCCTCCACTCCATTCCACAAGTCAATGTCAACGCTAAATCTCAATGCAACATCCGACAATGCCAACACTACGCGCCAAGGAAAATCTCACAAGTCAAGCATCGGAGGATATTTAGTTGTAAGTGAAAAGTTAAAAGGACTTAGACTAGGACAGGCAGGGAGGAGGCGGCATATGCACTAAGAGAGTAAGCATAGGAATTGGTGAGTATGGTGCAAGGCTAGCATAGCTACAGGGTCAGGGAACCAATAGTTTTTTCATAGGGGAAAAGAAATCAAGCTTAGACGCTTAATCCTAATCCTAACCTAGCCAATCCCCTAAAAGAGTAATGTTTGTTTACAGAGAAGTAAAGAAAACTTACGCCTAACCCTATTTCTAGTTTAAGTAGAACCAATTTGAAATGTCCTGGAACTCACCCTGACAACTTTGGTTGATGGAGGTTAAAGCATACAGGATGGTCAGGACTCGAGGGAGTTGAGGCAGGGGAGCGTCGTTGCAAGTGGAACCCCCACCGTCTGGAACGGGTAATCCAGAAGCGTCAAGGGATTCAGAGGGAGGACCTCCACTTGAAGACATCACGTGAGAATTGCAGAAGATCAAACTTCCAGAGTTTGCCGAGGGTCGCGCCAGTGACTGCGTGGAAGCATGGTTGGAAGGCATAACAAGGTGTTTTTCCTTAAGGGATTATGCGTCCAACTCAAATGAAAAGAACACCATTTTTCAGTTAAGAGACAACGCCTTGAACTTGTGGGGAAACCTGGAAAGACAACTACAACTTACCCCAGAAATAGTATCTTGGGAACTTTTCAAGGAGAGGTTCCGAAGGAAATATCTACCAGCATACTACGAGGAACAACAAGTAGGGGAATTTCATGCCTTAGTACAAGGAAACAGAACTGTAGAAGAATATGAGATCAGATTTATGGAACTGGTCAAATATGTTTCGTATATGGACAATGACCAATGACAGGAAGAGCGCTTCGTCTATGGATTGAACCCTAAGATAAGAGCTATGGTGCGGATGTGGAAACCATCTTCAGTAGCGAAAGTGGTGGAAAATGTACGTTATGCGGAAGAACACATGAACTTAACCAGGGGTACAAGACCGACATTTCCGCATCACCCTGGATTCGTAGGAAAGGCCCCGAGGACATTTCCTAGGGGAGGGGACTCAAGGCCATCGCCATATGGTAACAGATTCATGCCAAGGACAATAGTTGCAGGGATTTCAAAGGCAGCGAGTGCAGCATCTCGTTCATCACCAACGGCATAGACAGGTCCACGACCATCTCAGGGAACAACGAGTAGGGGCAGGGGTTCCAGGGGAAGGAACTCATTTCAGAGACAGTCACATAATAGTACACAAGTTCAATCTCGTGTTACCTGTTGGGAGTGCGGAGGACCCCATTACCAGGGTGACTTCCCAGAGTTACAATCAGGGTTTGTGCATAGAGAAGGAAAGGCACCGATGGGAAGATCAAGTAGCAACCACCAGATTTACACAATGGTTAATAACCGCCAAGCCGAACATCAATCCACGGTGGTGGAGTCATCAGGTATGCTAAATCATATCAATGTTAGGATTTTATTTGATTCTGGTGTGACAGATAGTTTCATTTCACCATCTGCATTAGAAAAGAGTGGGTTGGTGTAACACCCTGTTTCCCCCAACTTGTAAATATAACTGGACTGGCCAAGAACTATGGAAAACTCATAAACGTGAATATGTGATGTAAATGGACCTTGAGGAAAAGGTCAATGAATGTGAATGATATTTTGAATTATTGCAGGANAAACAGAACTGTAGAAGAATATGAGATCAGATTTATGGAACTGGTCAAATATGTTTCGTATATGGACAATGACCAATGACAGGAAGAGCGCTTCGTCTATGGATTGAACCCTAAGATAAGAGCTATGGTGCGGATGTGGAAACCATCTTCAGTAGCGAAAGTGGTGGAAAATGTACGTTATGCGGAAGAACACATGAACTTAACCAGGGGTACAAGACCGACATTTCCGCATCACCCTGGATTCGTAGGAAAGGCCCCGAGGACATTTCCTAGGGGAGGGGACTCAAGGCCATCGCCATATGGTAACAGATTCATGCCAAGGACAATAGTTGCAGGGATTTCAAAGGCAGCGAGTGCAGCATCTCGTTCATCACCAACGGCATAGACAGGTCCACGACCATCTCAGGGAACAACGAGTAGGGGCAGGGGTTCCAGGGGAAGGAACTCATTTCAGAGACAGTCACATAATAGTACACAAGTTCAATCTCGTGTTACCTGTTGGGAGTGCGGAGGACCCCATTACCAGGGTGACTTCCCAGAGTTACAATCAGGGTTTGTGCATAGAGAAGGAAAGGCACCGATGGGAAGATCAAGTAGCAACCACCAGATTTACACAATGGTTAATAACCGCCAAGCCGAACATCAATCCACGGTGGTGGAGTCATCAGGTATGCTAAATCATATCAATGTTAGGATTTTATTTGATTCTGGTGTGACAGATAGTTTCATTTCACCATCTGCATTAGAAAAGAGTGGGTTGGTGTAACACCCTGTTTCCCCCAACTTGTAAATATAACTGGACTGGCCAAGAACTATGGAAAACTCATAAACGTGAATATGTGATGTAAATGGACCTTGAGGAAAAGGTCAATGAATGTGAATGATATTTTGAATTATTGCAGGACTGGTGAGAGGGGATGTGCAGGAAAAAGAGACCACGATGGAGGTGGAAGGCACCTGAAAAGGTGGCGTCAATTTCCACCAAGAATTAAATACCGTATTTGGACTCCACTGGCCTGAAGAACCAAAAGCGGCTCGCTGGCCCTGAAATTTAATGCCCTGCAGGCTGGTAGGTTGATGGCTTGATGAGGGATGGGGAGGTGAACCGCCTGTCCAAAGAGCCATCATGACCGACCAACGCGAGGGTAATCGCGCCACATGCAACCTCGCGAGAGGATAAGGCGTATGGCAGAAGCGATTGAGAGGGGACGCGAGGGGAACTCTGGCATTTTTGGGGACACAGAGTGAGTGATAGCAGAGAGGGGGGATTGCAACCTTCGCTCCTGGTCACTGCCAGACAGAGAGATGCAGTCTCAATAGCATCATGGTCTTAGCTCGGGGGTGGCTAGTGGTAAATCCGTCGGGAGTCACTACGCCTACGATTGGGTGGAAATGAGCACCCCTATCAGTAGTCGCACCCACTTCTGAAGTTGTTTTTCTGATAAGTATTTTGTTCATAAGCGTTTTGTTCATATTGCTTCTTGAAACTCATATGCTGACATATATTCTCATAAACTGTGAAATTGTGAACGAGTTTAGTGTAAGAATTTATGTGCAGTGTTTTGATAATAATTAATGGACATATGCTTGTAATAGAGGAAGCCATGCATGACGAACGAACGAGATCTCGTCGGATGACCCATAGGCAGTCACGACCGTTATCTTGACGAAATTAACAAGGGCGATTACATACCTTGCCCCTTTTTCCCCTATCTTCGTGAACAACGAGGAAATCGGGATCGTAGACCCCAAGGTCCAGGAGAACATTTGGACTGTTGATCTTTCTACATCCACGAAGTAGTGGAAGAGTGCACATGGTGGGACAGACCTGAGTCGTTAAGATCTTGAGTATATACCCGACAACCGTTGGATCGGGAGAATATGCCCGAAGTTTAGTCTTTGGAGTGTGCGTAGAAGAACAGATCTGGGCCGTCAGATTGGACCGGAGTGGCACGAGGTTAGTCATCGGGATAACGACATTCGGGAAATCGGGATTCTTGAGGTCGTGAGAACTAAGACATCACAAGTCTCGAAATCCCGACGAGGATCTGGTCCGTCCGTTGAAGAGGACACGTGGTGGAGATCGAGCCAGAGTCAGCATAACAGCTATCAGAAAATCGGAGTTCCTGAGGTTGAAAGGATCGGGACATCAAAAGCCTCGAAACCCCGAGAGTTAATCGGGACCATCCATTTGAGAAGGGCGCGTGGAAATCATTAGCGCCATTGGGAAAATCCCCGATAAGGAAGCCATCCATCGGCATTTGGACCATCGACGTATCCGGGATTCTGTTGATGCGGAAACTTTGCATTTCGAAACCACGAACCCCGAAACCCCGATAAGGAGGAAAGAGCCGTAGTGGAAGCCAACTGTCACTGCAGCGGAGAGTCAGGATTCGGGGAATCGCGAGTTCCGTGGGTGAATGTATTTTGACATCGCAAACCCCGAAACCCCGATGAAAGGGTAATACTGCGGTCGCGGGGATAAGGTCGTATTGGCCAGGAGCTGAGCCAAGAGGGTTAATGCATAGGGAGCGTGTCGGGAATCGACAAATCATGGGTCCCGTGAACAATAACATTTCGACATCGTGAACCCCGAGGGAGATCAGGAACTGTTGATCCATCAGATGATCACGACTATCGATTAATCTAACGACGGACAGGAATTGATAGCTGTCAGCAAGTCGGGATTCGGACAATCCAGAATCACGGGGATGAGAAGTCCATACATTGTGAAACTCCGAAGTCCGAAATACCGATAAGAGATAAGACCATGGTCACAAGTTAACGGTCATATGGTTCGAGGCCTATAGTTAGGAGGGCTAAGGCTGGAAGTGATCTCGTTGGAAATCGGAGAATCAAGGGCATAGGAACCCTTGACATTAGAAAGGACAAAACCCCGAAAAACCTGAAATTGTCATCAGGGGAATACTATGGTTAGGTGTAGAGAGTTGTATAGGCGAATGAAAGACCCGTTGTTCCGGGTTGGCATTTCACTGATGCAAGCTTCGGGGACTCTCATTGTCCAGAAATGAATGAAAAATTCTGATTTGGGTAGTGGGTATGTTACAAAGTGGTATCAGAGCATGGTTACAACACTTGGCCTGCTTGGGCTCATGCACGAACTGCGTAAGGAGACACTGTCATCTACGTATTCTCCATAAGGAGAAAGACTGAATTATGAAACCGTAACCGGGGACATGAACACGTTGTCCTATTTTAAGTTAAGACTGTTGATAGATAAGGATTAAGACCCCAAATGAAAATTCATGTTATATGGGTATACCTGTGAAAACATAAATTATGCATAGATTTTAAAAATATATCTAACTCTTGACTAATAACCAACGTTTGTCTTTTCACTCAAGTGGACGATCAACCGCGGGAATCTACAAACACAGAATATGGCGACCCACCAAGAGGTGGGAGAAGGATCCCACAACAGAGACGAAGAGTCTGACGAAAGAAGAGCAATAGGAACCCCTCCAGACCTAGCTGAGACTGTGAGGAGTCTCATGGTTTAATTTCAAAGCTGCAAGGCCGACAATGAAAGGATGATGAAAGAACAAGAAAAGAAAACAGAAATTAATGCAGTTTTACTGCAGAGATTATCCGACCTACAGCGGCAAATACAGCATGAACCTGAGATGCAGAATCATGGTCGTATCAGTGGCCATACTGAGAGGAGCACGTCAAGAAAGGTCCACCCCAGAGGTAAAGGACCAGTGCCAGATGATTCCATTGAGAAGGAAGCTGGCGATTTAGAAGGCTCTTCCAGCGGTAGGACCAGTTCCTATTCTCGAAAGAAATAGAAGAAGCAAAATACTTCCAAGAGTCATAAAATTGAAGAATTCAGGAAGGCCAAACCTCCCTCCTTCGACGGTGAGATAAAGAAGGGAGAGGAAGCCGAGGCCTGGCTACTTGGACTGAAGAAATATTTCAAAGTCCATGATTTTTCAGAGAACTTGAAGGCCCGAGTGGCCACTTTCAATCTGAACGGAAAGGCTTACATCTGGTGGGAAGACCTTAAGAATATGAAAGGGGTCTGCGAGGAGGACCTGTCTTGGAAATGGTTTGAGAAGTACTTCTGGAAGAAGTATTTGTCGGAAAGGTATTTCGATGAGAAGGCTAAAGAGTTTTATGAACTAAAACTGGGACAACTTACTATGGAGGAGTCTGTCAACAAATTCCTTGATTTACTGAGATATGTACCCTACATCAAAGCAGAGAAGGTGAAGGAACAACGCTTCATCAGTGAGTTACCCAAGGATTACTGGAACCGAATTGAATTTGATGAGCCAAAGACCTTAGAAGACGCTATATGAAAGGAAACATATTGTCATGAACAATATGGACATCGGGCAGAGTCTCATGGAGACTGGAAACAGAGGAGTGGTTTGAGATTTCAGAAGAAGGGGAGAAAATCCTCAAGATTGAAAAACTACAAGAAGAACCACAGAATGAAATTTCCAACCTGGAGTGTACTCCAGCAAAACTTTCCCTCGGTGGATGGAAATAAAACTTCGGGACCTATACCCGTAAAGACTGATAACCCAAAGAGGAAACCTTTGGAATGCTGGGATTGCGGAGGAGAGAATCTCTGGAGAGACTGTCCACACTGACAACAAAACAGTTGAAAAGTTTATAACATGCAGGAAGCTACCACAATCAATGATGTGGCAAGAAGTGTGCCACATATATATGCATCCTTGGAAAATAACCAAGCTGACCACCAAGATTCAGTGGTGGAAATAGAAGGTATGATTTTCAACCATCTGGTGTCTGTTTTGATTGACCCTGGTTCAAATTTGAGTTATATATCCCCTAGAACTATTTATAAGTGTAAACTACAACCACAGAAGCAAACTAATCCATGGTTGGTACAGTT
>SNQJ01S0012031.1:57898-83224 GCA_010110895.2 Picea sitchensis
TATGGTACTGAGAGCTCTTGGATTAGAGTTTTGTACAAGATTGTTTCATGATTCATGATATACATAATATATGATAGTGGGGTTTTTAGCTTTACGCTTTCCCGGTAAAACTTTTGTGTTGTGTGTTATTGATATTTCACTTTTTTCATTGTGGTTGTGATCGTGGTTTAAATTGCTTCCGCAAAAGTAATAGTACAAGCGATTCTGTATTTAACAATAGTGAAACTTGTTAGATCAAGAGAATCGCAGGAATACATTAATTTGTGTCGAAATTTCTACAAAGGGATGATGAATTTCATCTATATGGTAGATTCTAACCTCATACATTATGGGGACTTTTAGTAATTTTTTCCTGTGAAATTATTTTTTCCACTTGTTGATGGGTGCAAATGTCCTGTTAAGAAAGTATGGGAGAATTCCTGATGACAAGTCCAAATTAGAATTACTCTCGTTTAGGATGGAGTTTTTGACCAGTATGTGTGCCCTATTGCTACTAAGAATTAAAATAATAAAAAGGGGAAAGACAATGAATTACGCCCCAAAGAGTTCTAATTAACTCTAAATCTAATCTAAATTGAAAGGAAACTAATCTATCCTAACTATGTATAACCTATGCTAGGTGGAAAACTAAAAGATGAGTATAGTGAAAGATAATACCACTAGAACTAGAAACAGTTCATGAATGCCAATGGTAGGTGATAATAATAATGCTACAGATACATCAACAATTAGTTGTAAAATGCATTCATAACATCATTTATATACTTATAAGGAAACATATGACAACATGAGAATCAAGAATAAAGTGAAGAAAAAGTTCACACAACACAATTATATGGTACTCAAGAAGAAGATAAATGCACTAAGAAGAGTCTCAAATACGTTCACCAAATCCATAATTTACAAAATGCCTCCTTATCTTTATTCATTCCAAATTAAGAATATTTTCTGTCATTTACAAAGGGGAAAAGTCCCCCCTTTGCATTCAGTGAGTGTTGGAGAGACATTTTGGATAAATTTTGGGATCTGTGCCAAAATAAATTAAAAGAGTAAATGTACTTAAAACATGGACCAGAGTGCATGATGGGATTAGACTTCAAGGAGAAATGCACAAAAGGAGCAAAATGGTTATAAACCATTGGGATTTTCAGGAAATTTTGTCCACTTTTGTAACGAGATTATGCATATTGCAATTTATAAATATGTAAAAGGTTTTTTGGGCAGAGGGGTTCGACATATGAGAAGTTCATAGTGATTTTTAGGTAAGGGAGTCTAGTGATAGAAGAAGTCTGAGGTATTAATTAGGAGTGAACTCTCACTGCACCAGAACAACTAGGTAGGTTTGGGTAATGTTATTATTGCATATTGTTTTAGCACAATGCACAATTATAAGAGAATCATCAATGAATAATAACATAATCCATCCATTTTGGATGTATCCCATGTTGGGTGAACCACATAAACTTGTTTGTTGTGATGTGTTTGCATGTGTTGTCATTTAATGTTATTGCACATATATGATAATACTTAACTATGATGATGAATGTGTTAGTTATATATGATATAACATCGCATATAGACTATGTTTAATAATAAGTTAATTCTTAAGTAATGGGAACTATGCACAAAATTGAATGGTAGAAGGGACATGAAGAATGCCTCAATTCCCCTCATCACTGTAGAAACCTTGGTTCTGGTAGCCCCTCTAGATTCCTTGAGTGAGAATTCACTTTCTATGTAGGTGATTCAGAGAGGGATGATGTCTAAGGGTTTTGTTGGCATTTGAATGATTAACCCCGTGTATGCCCCCCACACACCAACAAATGGTTCTGTTGCCGGGACCAAGAACTCTAATTGAGGGGAATGTTTTGGAGGCCAATAGGGAAGAAATTGAAGAATGGCTAGAGATAAAGCAACACTAATTTTCCATAGAACAAAATAGAAACCCTAGGATAAATGAAGAAAAATGGTTACAAAGGTATGTTTTCATAGATCTGCATGAAATTTTCTTTAGTGAATTTCTGATGATTTTGACTGAATGGTTATAAAGGCTAGTGGATAATATTGGGAGACACATAATTGAAGCTCTGAGAAACTGGAATCCTAAAATGATAAAAAAAAAAATACACTAAGTAATAAGGATTCCCATGCAATATATTTCTGGTTGATTAGTATACTGGGGGGTTATATTACAAATTTTGCATTAGATTGTACCCAGTATTATAGTTTTCCAGAGAGAAACTTTTTAAAAGGGTATGCGCGAAAGATATTTGAGTGAATTATCTACTTGGATAAAGATGTTACTATGCGATAAGAATGTCATGAAGATGGACTCTGATAGCTAGGTGCCTTCACACACATAGGGAGCCGGGGGATGACCGGAGGACGGTTTGAGAGTGGGAAGGATGAGTAATGAGCAGATGGACTGCGGATGCTAAGGGAGATATTTACTTAGATGGAGAGATTGGAGTATTGCACTATGGGAAAATTTTTATATATAGTAAGAAGGAGACTCTGGCTGGAAAATGAGAGCATCAAAGAGGATTCGAGGAAAGTGACCCCTATGCAACACTTCATATCACACCATATGAAGAAAGGAAAAGGAAAGAAGCATATCCTCATTACTGTCCTCTAGAAGAAGTAATTCTATCTCATATTGGAATCTCTGTCAAACCCACAACCCCATGTGCATCATTGAGAATTGAAGTAGGAACCGAGACTTGCTCAAGATAAATTGTAATTAGTAAAGGAAGTCAGAGAAATAATTATAATAGTGGGAAGAAAAAAAAAAACTAGAGTCATTAAGCATCACCAAGGCTAAGTACAACACCTAGTGCAATGCCAAATATAGATCATATATTGAGAATGCCTAAGTTTCATGGAATAGGGTCGGAGGACCCTGAGCAACACTTGTTTTTATCTAACACAATATGGACTACGAAGAATGTCCAGGACAAGGTGATGAAGATCATGCAATTAGCCATGAATCACATGGGTCATGCACTGCTATGTTATATGAAGTTTCAGATATCTACACTTCCTAAACCATCAAGAACTTTGGAAAATTTCAGACAAGCATTGTTAAAGGAATTCCGAAAGATGAAATTTGAATCTTAATGTATCAAAAAACTAAAGGAAATTAAGGAATTCCAGAATGAGACAATGTGGGATCATGACCAGAGATTTAAAAATGTGACGGGTCTATTAAATTTTCAAATTCCTGACGAGTAGCATCGAGAATGGTTTATAACCGTCCTATTTCCACACATTAATTGTACGTTAACACAACAGAAGGTCACATCGCAACTAGAAGCATTGGAAATCATGAAGAAATTGGAAGCATCTCCTTTAGGAGATGGCGCAGGTATGGCACATATACAATCATAGTTGGTTGCACTAAGAATTCAATTATCAGAGATAATGAAGGAAAATGAAAATAGTGAACATGTTTGGTGTATAACATGTAAAATAAAAGGCCATAGGAAGGAAGAGTGTCCAACCTTTGTGTATTATATGGAAACAGGATAACCAAACCCATTAGTAGGAAGAGTGGGGTATTGCAAGATATGTAAGATAAGGGGGAATCATCCGACTTCTTTTCCCTTACTGAATAAATATCAAATTACGCCAAGAAATTTATTCTGTAATTTTTGAATATCGGTAGGACATGATGAGAAATATTGTCACGCATTCGACTTAATGAGAGAGAACACTTCGGATGCATATAAAATCCTGGAATAAAATGTCACACAAAGAGGACCATGGTTCCATACTCCAAGAGGATTTAATTAGGGTGAATTCAGAGGTTTTGGTAGAGGTCGAGGATGTGGAGTATTTGGTCGAGGAGGTAGAGGACCAATAAATCAACCAGGACATTTAAAAAGATGTTTCCCAAATACTTGCATGACATGCACATATTATAGAGCGTTGGATCATGTGATAGAATACTATCTTGAACTGATAGTGAAGTGGCAGGAGAGAGGGAATTAAAAGCAACATCAGACCCAACATTAGAATTAGAAAGAAAAACCTATAGACGATAGTTGCTAAAGGACATGAAAATCAACCAAGAGTAGCAATTGTTACACATAGTGGAATGAGAACTGGACCAGATGCAACGAAGAAACTAAAGGGAGTGGAACAATGGATAAGAAAAGAATCTGAGCCCATGCCAACATTCAATCCACAGAAAGAAAAATAAACCTATCATCAAGTAAGGAAGAAGATACTAGGACCACAATATATAGCCTCAATGTCAAGGACACCACCAATGAACAATATGTCGTTGATTTATGATCACACTATTCCAGAAAGGCGAGTCGAGAAGGTAAATCCTTGGAAATACTTTCAAAAAATATGTTTATAATTTATGTGGGATGAGACAACACTAAATGCACTGCATGAGATGATTGATTAGTGTACACAAGACATAGAAGTACCTACAAAACGTAAATTAGTGGACCAAGTATTATGCAAGAAGAGGACAAACAAAGAGTTCATATTAAGTGTGCAGATAGAAGAATACAAAATGGATAATGTCATATTAGAATTAGGATCATATGTCAATTTTATTCCAATATCGACGTGAGATATCATGGGGAAACCAAATCTAGTTTGGTCAACTGTTCAGTTGAGGTTGGGTAACCAAGATAAGATAATACTAATCGGGAGACTGGCAGGAGTACATGTGAACATAGATGGAGTGTGTAGTGTAGCTGACTTTGAAGTCATTGATATTGTGGATAAATGTCAGTCATACCTAGATTTTCTTGGGGTGGATTGGCCCTTTGAATATCAGGTGATTATCAACCTGAAGAAAATAGAGATGATTTTTGAAGAAGGAGGCTTAAAGGTCACTGTGTCATTAGATCCTATGGATGCAAGTAGATATGTGGAGTCTATGAGAAAATAAATTGATAACTTATATAATATGACAGTGCGCATGGATGACTACGTCAATGCCATTGTAGATGGTATGATTAGTTAGAGAATCATAATATCTTGTGCATCAGACTCAGAGCGTTATCACCATAAAAACTTGTGTGTGAAATTGATATTTCGAGATTTAGTAGGGTGCTAAATTGATGTGGAGGCATGATAAATTGGAGGACAGGGCCAAATATGACAAGAGGAGGCTAGATATGGCGGGTGCTGAGTTGAAAGGATGGGACGGGTCACAGATTGCAAAAACATTAGATCAATGATCAAGATCCTTTTCGGGGGGAGGAGTTGCATGGAGTATAATTCCCAAAAGTGGGCTGAAAAGTAAACCATGATTTTGGGTCAAGACCATGTGGTGCCAAAAGATGCATTTAGGGGAGAGAAGTGGTTTTTCCAAACCGCTTCATCGCACCCCTAAAATCAGGAAAGTATATAAAAAGGCACTTGTTATTTTATTATTTTTCAAATACTGGAACGTTGAAATATTGGCGCGACCATTCCAATAAAACTGAAGCTCTATAGGACACTAAGATCACACCTTTTCCGCTCATTTATAGGTATTTTTAATCATCACCATGGACCCTATCATAATGTCAGTAACATAACAAGAACCCATGTCGAACAAAGAATCCCTAATTGATTGAGATTCAAATGTTTTTGACACTGAAATACCTGTTTCTCCCATCTCTATGTCCAAAGCTAATCTATCTGATAATGTGGGGAGGTTGATACCCTTCCTTGAATAATTCCAAGGCACTATAGTTCCTTATGTTGTCGAGGTCTTTTTCCCTTTCCTTGAATTCATAGGTTGGTGCATAGAGAAACATTCACAGGTAGAGAAAGTTGTCATAAATAAACAGGGGTCCAAGGTCTTGTGTAGCATAGAGAATCTATCAATTTGAGGCACCCTCAGCATACGAGATCCCTTCTCCATAGAGTCTAAACCATTCGAGGAAGAAAAACTGATTATGGTTTACAGGGAGTGTCCATCAGAAGTCAAAGACATGTTCTTACAAATGATTGTAAAACCAGAGCATCTTTCCGAAAATATGTCCTTGCCAATGAGTGTTAGTGTCATGGTTATTGAAGTCCAATGGGTATGTTCCCTACCGAGTCATATTTTAGGTCTATATAATGACAAGCATGTGGTCGAGGTCATGTTAGCTTTTCTGATGGAATTTTTTTAGTCAGATTCTAGTCAGTCAGTCCGTATTAGCTTTGATAAATTCATAGCTGATAATATCCATAAACAACTAGTGAATTTTCAATCACTAAGACATTTTAGGTATTACACATACTTATCGAAGATTTTCCTGGAGACAAATAAGAGAGAGTTCCCTGAAGCAACATTCATATCAACTAAATATAAAAGGATCACATTGTTCATTTTCATCAACAAGGTCATGTCTAGGGTTTACAGCTTGATTTTCAACACCAATGTACCAAGAGTACTGGATGACATGAGGAGCTATTTACTGCCAAATCTTGAAAATAGGGTTGGGGACTGGGTATTGTTCATGCATTCAATAGTGATCTGGGTTTATGGTTGTCATGAATCCCCCTATATTCTTCCTATTTTTCAGACACCCATAGTCTTTTCCCTTGAATTCATCAGGCAAAGAATCATATCAGAGACATAACATTTCCTAAAATTACATAAAGCCTCCAATCTCAAATTTCCTTTCATCATTGGACCCTTCATTGTCAAGACTAGATCATGCTTATCTCAGATCCAGGAAAATATCAAGGATTTTGGATTTGCACAACTACATAGAAGAAGATATGATCCACATAATATCATATCCAATAGAAGAATGATGAAAACACAAGCCCCTTATGAGCATGAACATGTTGAGGGTTTTGAAAAATTGGAAAATCTAGAAGTCTATGTTGATATGGAAGTCATATTGCAGCCAGATCAAACACAACAAGTGGAGGCAACCCTGCAATAGACTCAAACACATCAAACTCCTCAGAAGCTGATAGTTAAAATTCCAAAAATAAGTGTTTACAACAAAAGATGCAGTTCATAAGCCATGGATACTAGTGATCAACATAATGCCCCTAAGGAGATGAAGATCACACAATCCCCATAGATAGTGGATCTAGAGGAGGAATATCCTAAAGAATAGATGAATATGGATATGGTGGAGAGTGGAACCAACACTGTAGAGGTTGGGAAACGAAGCAATATCCAAAGTGAAGGAAGATCAATAAATTTCAACAACAAAAAGCACATCTTTGATAAGGCTTCTGGAGAATATTATCAATCTAAAGAAAATTTGGAAAAAAAATATGCTAAGAAAGGAAATTTGGCTATGGGTGAAATGAGGGATTTAATCCCTGAAGTAGAAAATATTTTTCAACACAAGTCTTCTCTATTCACATTAAGAGATATAGAGAAGAAGACATTTAATCTAACAGTTGCAGATGAAGACAAAGTATATGAGATCGAGCTAAAATATTAAAACATTAGTGCTCCAAACAAAGTGAAATTCCACAAGAATACTAGTGATATGTTGTATTCAGATTACTTGGGCCTAAGCTTGATTAATTCAAAGTTTTAAACTTATGTAATAAATTTGGAAGGTTATTTGAGGCAATAAAAGGCATCCAATATAGCTTGGAAAACTCAGGTCAAAAGGTTAGAATCTAAAGGCCCTCAAGGAGTGAAATACTCATTGGATGAAAAGGAGAATCTGATTCAATGCTTGAAGAAGAAACTAAAAATGTCTACCAAAAAGCATCGACAAAAAAAATAACTAGTTTCTCTAGAATAAGAAAAGGAAGCATTTCGATAGGAGGCACTGAACTACAAGGCCAAGGTATTACAATTAGAACAAGAAAAGGTGAATTGGTCACAAGGATAGACATAATTACAAAACATGGTTGTAGTTGTACCTTCTACTGTAGAAGTTGGGCCAAGCACTGAAGGACTTGTCCAGACTATGTCACAAGTCATCCTGAAGGTAGGAGAAATCAAGGGGTTAAAGGGAGACATAGAGAAATTGAAGTAGGAAAAGAAAACAAAATATGAAAGGATGGCTCAATTTCAAAAGGAGAATCAATCTTTTCAGGAAATGATAGAAAAGATGAAAATAAGGTTGAGAGGAAAAGGATTGTTGCAGGGATCCAAACACATCATCTTGGATTTTATTATTGCTGAAGCTTCCAAGTTCAGAGTGTACTTAAACTTCATCAATGATAAAGACAACCAGAAGCAGGTGCACTGTTGTAAATGAGACCTTAGCAAAGAAACCATCAGAGTGGGATCAAAATGCCATAAACCTGCTAAATTCAATCCCTACTGTAGAACTTCAAACCATTGGGGTCAAATATAGAACTACATTGATCATTTGGGCTAAGAGGGTTATTTCCAAGCATAACCTGCTAAAATCATTCCAAACTAAGGCCACACAAATGGAGGAAAGTGTACATGAATTCAAGGATCTGTTTGAAGAGATGTTCATCAAAGGTCTCCCACCATTTTGGGATGGTAAAGGAAAAATGTACGATCAGGGGGAATACAAATCTCACCTCACTCAATGCAGGATGGATCACTCCAAGTTTGAAACCCGGAGGAAAAGTTGAAAGGAGAAACCATGGTTGAACATTTGATTACAGATTTTGAGATTTTGAATCAGTTCAAAACTGTGAAGATTGGAATACTAGTCATGATATATGCCTTGTGCATTGACCTGGAGATTCTAATCAAATAAATGATGGACTATGATATCCCTTTTGACTTGCAATAGAAGGAGATAGTGCGGTTGGGTAAAAAAAAGTGCAGTTTTCTAGGATCCAATAGATGATGTCCAAGTGTCATCGAATATGGTAGATCAGAAAAAGACCAAAACCGAACAAGTGGAAAAAGAAGGAGCTGAAGCGTCAGAGGAATCAGAAGTTGGTTCATGAAACGTTTTTCTGATTAATAATTATAATCGGTTCCCATACCGAAATTGTCATTTGTAATTATTATAATCAATTTTAGAAGCTGAAACGTTTCATTTCAACTATTGTAATCGATTTCTAGCTGAATGAACTCTAATTGTATAAATAATAGAAGTTCCAAATGTATTAATGTTGGCAGAAGTGCAAGGGCACAATTCTAGCTGTTCTGAACTCTATTGTAATTTTTTGAAGCTGAATTGAATACATATCTAGAAGTATTTAAAGCCTATATGAAAAGATTCTAATGGTGGTGATATGAGCTTTGTCTTCTCTCTTTGTATGTATTTCCTGTGTTTCTGATTCCATTTACATTGTCTTTTGTTTAAATTGGATAATTTAAAGGCCCATAATTCATTTTGTGATGCTCTTGTCTTAAGCAATTTAAATTGTGTAAAATTATTCCTAACTAATTCATAATTCATTTCATCAATGCTTTGATGCAGTTACTTGTTTTCTCCTTTCTTCTTACACTCTGCAAATTTCAATTTACTACTCATATTCATCGCCTCATTTAGCCTTTATCCTCTGGAGAGTTCTACAGACAAGTCAATGTCTTCATTCATTTTCATAATTTTGACTCCATAGCCCTGCATGTCCCTCCCCTTCCTTGCCAACAAATTTATACAAAAAACCCCAAAACAAACTAAAACTAGCCATTGATTGCCAAAGAAATACCAAGTGACACGAGAGAGCCCTCTCTTAGCTGAGCAGGCTAGTACCCAACTCTAAAGTTGGTTTGTAGGTTACCTCTATCGTTTGTTTTATCAACCTAACAAATTTACAGAGTGCTAACATGGAGGAAGGACTTGAACACTGGCATCACCAGTTGCATGAAGTGTGGACTAGAAGGTGTGCTCACATTACTCACTCTTTGCACTGGATTGGAATAGAGGTATGTGATGTGCCAAAGTTCGAAGGATTAACTGAGTTAAGTTCTTTTGTTAATGAATTCAAGTTGTTGATACTCAAAAAACAAATCTTATTAGCATTATATGTTGCACTAAGAGCGACCCTAATGAGATGGTGGGAGACCCACAAGGAAGGGATAGAGGATTGGCAACATTGTAAAAGGTCGATGCATATCAGGTTTGGAACAAAGAACATTATGCAAAAGTATACAGGGATGAGTGATCCAAAGGATCATTTTTCACAATGTATTACAACTTGGAGGAAAGTGTCGAACCAGGAATGGGTTCACAGGTTCATAGATACACTAGAAACGCTTTCCAAGAAATGGTATTTAGAACTAGAAGTGTGCAGAGGAACGATGTACTGGGAGGAGATTTTATGAAACTTTAAGGTAAAATTTAATTTTGAAGCCGAGTCACCTTTAGTAGATGCAGATTTACAAGTCATTATAGGTAAAATGTTTATGGAATAATTACAAGTAGAAATAGTACCCACATGCAATTCACATAGAGAATCTACGACAACTCATGAAAAATTGGAATGTAACAACATTACCGAGGGTTACTAAGAAGAAGAAGACCCAAGAAATTTACATGTATCCGATATTGAAGGGGAGCATGATGTAGTAAGTCCAACACTTGAATATGACACCTTTGTGAAGCCCTTAAGCGTGCTAAAAGTGAACATTGGAATGAAGGAGAAACACAAGTTTGAAATCATTGGTGATTATTGGAACGATGAGATTATGGAAAAGATCACAGTCCTATTGTGTGAGTATCAATATATTTTTTCAACCACCTTTTTAGAGATGAAGATCCCATTGAAACAAAATGCTAAGCCAGGAATATAGAGACCTTACATATTAAATCCAAAGTGAAAGGATACCTTGACAAGATGATAGAAGTTGATATAATTGAGCTTGTCGTAGAATCCAAATGGATAAGTATGATGGTTGTTCAAGATAAGAACATAGGGGGTATTAGAATTTTTGTAGACTTAAGAAAGTTGAATCATGCCTTCTTGCATGACCCGTTCCTGACTCCCTTTACATATGAAGTATTGGAAAATGTAGGAGGGAAGGAGGCATACTCATTCACTCATGGATTTTTTGAATACCATCAAATAAATATTGCACCAAAGGACAAACATAATATGGAATTCATGATGGAACAGGGAAGCTACCAGTAAACAATGATGTCATTTGGGTTAAAGAATGCACTTGTCATTTTTTCTAGAGTAGTTGTCGCAACCTTTAAAGAGTTTATTCATTAGTTTCTTGAAGTGTACCTATATGATTGGAATATATTTAGCCTATTGAAATATCAAATAGAAACTCTAAGGTTGATGTTTGATAGATGTAGACAATATCATATTTCATTAAATGTGAAGAAATGTATTTTATGTGCACCATTTGGGATACTATTAGGTCATGTGGTATGCAAGCAAGGTTTGTCATTTTATTTGACCAAGATAGAAATAATTGTTAATTTACCACCACCTGAATCAACGAGATGAGACCAATGTTGCGTCATACAGTTTACTACCAGAAATTTATTAAAGGCTATGTACAGATTACGAACCCGATGGAGAATTTATTGAAGAAAATGTAGGAGGGAAGGAGTCCTACTCATTCACACATGGATTTTTTGAATACCATCAAATAAATATTGCACCAAAGGACAAACATAATATGGAATTCATGATGGAATGGGGAAGCTACCAGTAAACAATGATGTCATTTGGGTTAAAGAATGCACCTGTCATTTTTTCTAGAGTAGTTGTTGCATCCTTTAAGGAGTTTATTCATTAGTTTCTTGAAGTGTACCTATATGATTGGAATATTTTTAGCCTATTGAAATATAAAATAGAAACTCTAAGGTTGATGTTTGATAGATGTAGACAATATCATATTTCATTAAATGTGAAGAAATGTATTTTATGCACACCATTTGGGATACTATTAGGTCATGTGGTATGCAAGCAAGGTTTGTTAGTTTATCCGACCAAGATAGAAATAATTTTTAATTTACCACCACTTGAATCAACGAGACAGTTGAGACCAATGTTGCATCATACAGGTTACTACCAGAAATTTATTAAAGTCTATGTATAGATTATGAACCCAATGGAGAAGTTATTGAATAAACAAGCTAAGTTTCAGCGGAATGGATATTGTCAGAAGGGTCTGAACATATTGAAGAAGAAGTTAGTAATTGTGCCCATTATGTTATTTCTATATTGGTATAATGAGTTTCACGTTCATGTAGATGAATTATTGATAGCGCTAGGTGTAGTGTTAGTCCAACCCGAAGAAGGAAAATTATATCATCTGATTTATTTTCTAATCAGGAAGAAGTTGACTGCTGAGAAGAATTACACAACGATAGAAAGGGAATTCTTGGAAATGTTTTATGCCTTGCAGAAGTTTATAGATTATTTGTTGGGATCCCACTTCAAGATGTATACAGACCATTTTGCACTTAGATATCTAGTGAACAAGACAATGTTGGGGGGGGATAATATGCAGATGATTATTGTTGTTCCAAGAGTATGATTTCGAAGTTATTGTGAAACCATGAAAAATGAATGTAGGACCAGATCATTTTTCATGGATATTGATAGGGGAAGATGTAGGGAACCTAAATGATATCTTACCAGATAAACATTTATTTTCAGTCCAAATGGTAGACGACCATTTTGCATAAATTGTCCAATACTTGAGCATAGGAGTTGCGCCATACGATATGATAGTAGCCCAAAAGAAACAACTAGTGTTTAAAGAAACACATTATTAGGTGATCACAATAAACGTATATAAGTTAGGCATAGATGGGATACTGCGACAATGTGTGATAGAACATGAAATACCCATGATACTAGCAAAGGTACGTGATGGAACTAAAGGAGGACATTATGTAGGAAAGGAGGCAACAAAAAAGATCTTGTGCACATGGATATGGTGGCCTACCCTCGATAAGGATGTGAAGGAATATTTCCAGAGCTGTGACATTTTCCACAGAGTAGAAATGTCATCACGAAGCGATGAGATGCCCTTGAATACACAAGTTACCTTGAAGGTGTTTGACAAATGGGAAGTGGATTTTGTCGGGATGATTAATCCACCAACGAGAAGAATGTGAGACATATACATAATTACCGCGATAGAATACTGGACAAGATGGGAAGAAGCATAACCAATTATAGATTGTAGCATAAAGACAACTGCATGGTTATTTTTTTGAGAACATAGTTACCATTGAAATATACACTTGACACTGAGAGGGGGGGTGAATCAGTGTCTAGAACTTTTTTCTACTTTTCACACTTTCATATATTAACTAGATTAACTGAATAAGATATGAAGTTTAATTAATTATTCATAAACATATAAAACAAAAACTGTATGAAGTAGATATAATATATTTCTTTTATTTATATTAACTTGTACGAATACATATAAAATCAATCCTTTAATATCTTCAACTTCAACTAAATATGAGAGATCCAACTCTTTGATACAAGACCCGGCTTGTAGTTCTCATATCCAACTGAGAAATGAGGAATCCAACCCTCATAACAAAAATCATCTTGTAAACAGGCACCAACCTGATAGAATGAACTTCCATTCAATCCATTATCTCTCTCTCTCTCTCTCTCTCTCTCTCTCTCTCTATGAACTTCCATTCAATCCATTATCTCTCTCTCTCTCTCTCTCTCTTATATATATATATATATATATATATATATATATATATAATATTTAATCCACTCAATGGACAATAAGATCTTATTTCGAAGCTTTGATAGTCTGACACTCTGGGTTACTAGAACTCTGAAGTAGTTCAATTCCTCTAGAGTTTTACTTACCAAAAATTTCATAAAATGACAGTGATCGCTTGTTGTCAGTTAAGATCTCATGCTTACCCTATTCTTCCACTATGATTTATCTAATGGTCATTAGATATCTTGAATGATCTTAGCTCAATGAATAATGTTAGTTCACGACTTCAGCCTTTGGATGTTCAAGAATTTTTGTAGATAGGAGAAGTTGGATATACCTAAAGGACATACTCCCGAAGTGATGTATCTTGTTGACGTCACTATTGATGTGGAACTGGCTGAGTGGTTGCCACATGTCACCTATATTTGTAACTTACATATACCTAAAATGCCAACTAGACCTTGACACTTGTCATGATATGATTGTGCCATGTTCCCTTGATGACGTGGATCTCCTAAACTGCCATATGTCTTTTCCCTTTGGATCATATATCGGACGATCTATTTTTCACCTGAATTTTTGATCCAATGACTCTCATTCACTTTGATACTTCGAGGCTCTGGACTTCAGGTGAAATTACATGTTTTAGATCCCTTTTCTTTGAAGTGGTCAACGTCAAAGTTGACCACCACTGGACCTGCCTATCCTCATTCAATAGTCACCTTGCCTTGCCAAGATCTGATGGCCCTCATTCACTTCGAGTCTTTGGATCTTTGTCCTTCAGATGAACTTGCATGTTTTAGACTTCTTTTCACCCGAGTGGTCAATGATGGAGTTGACCACCTGATCCAATGGATCATATTTCTCCTGAGGAGATATTAGATCAACAATATGTATGATTTCATTTAATCTGAGACTTTGATGTAGTGTGGATTACCCTATCCTTTCAATAAAATCAATCAGACGATCATGATAGATATTGATCTCATCTAACGGTTGTTGTAACCCGATCTTTAAAAAAAATATTTTTTCACTCGCTGACCTCTGTCTCCTGTGTTACCTCAAACGCACCATATCTTTTGATATTTTATTAATGTTTCTTCCTTCTTGGCTTTGTGTAAATGCGCTCCTTTATGCACTGTCTTTATCAATCATAAAGTTATCGCTTTTGAGCTTTAGGAACATAGGATCTTTGTTGATCCTATCATGATCAAAACTAATCATGAATTGCTTCTTCCCCAAGGTGATCTTCCTCAAGGTGATCTTCCTTTTCTTATGATTACTTGTACATGTTAGACTCATGTTTCCATAAATGACAACACACAATCAATAATGCCAACAATCTCCCCCTTTGTCATTGAGGGAAACATATCTGTAAAAAAATTATTTTTTCTCCCCCTATCACTGATCTCATTTTCAGGTTGGAGGATTGAACTTTTACTTATACCAAATACTGCTACCAAATTTGTTTTACTATTTTTCTCCTTGTTTTACATCAATGACAAAGATTTAAACTTTATTTGTTTTTCTGCCCCTATGAATGTATCGTCTATTATCTCAATCTCTTGGGATTTTGTGTTCAAATAGGTAGTCTTATTGATACCAATTTTTTTAGTGATCAAGTATTTTAAACCTAATCAAATGACTTCCTCATTTCATGACCAAAGTAAATACTCCCCCTAATTTTTTACTATTTCATAGGTTTTTATTGTCTTCTCCTTTGTCCTAAAGGACAAGGGTGTGAATATTATTAATCTTCTTGATTTGTTTCTTTATTCTTGTTGATATTATCATGTTTCACAATAATACCATTGATCTATAACAATAGATTTAATTTCCATTCTACAACCAATTTAATATCTCATTCACTGTCCTTCGAATCTGCAGAAACCAACTTCAACTTCTGTCCCTTAAAAATAAGATTGAATTGGTCCTTTTATCTGTTGTTTGTTAAGTCCTCTTCATAAGTTTTTCATTCTTTTGGAAATTCCTCATTTCGGTTTAGATCATACTGTTAGAACTGAGAGTCACCCTCAGACTGCAAGAGGATAAGACCAATACCCATCAAAATGTAAATGTATTGAAATGGTTTGAGTAGGTGGATCAGTAAGACTACAAAGAGAGGAAAATATAATAGAAGTAAATGCAGATCAGTTGGGACCGTTGGGATATGGAGTCATAATTATCATGAATAATGAAGGAATTTAAATAGCCTATCAGACAACATATTTATGTGGTGATGAGGAGAAGGAAGACAAAATGTGTATGAATGATAAACCATGAAATATGGGCAAGATGACAACAAATCCTCTACCACCTCAAGAATCCATAGATCAGAGAGGCTACATCCAGACAAGAAGAAAACAACAAGCGTCTGAGTGATAAACAATGAAAAATGGGCAAGATGACAACAGATCCTATACCACCTCATGAATCCAGAGATCAAAGATGCTACATCCAGACAAGAAGAAAACAACAAGCGTCTGAGTGATAAACAATGAAAATTGGGCAAGATGACAACAGATCCTCTACCGCCTTAGGAATCCATAGATAAAAAATGCTTCATCTAGATAAGAATAACAAAATAACATGTAAACTAAGAAGAAAGTATGATAAAAACAACTCAGAGGAATCTTCAGTAACATAATATTTACAATAAAAACCCTTAGGATTACAAACTAAAAAATATAGATCCCTTCTCCTAAAACTCTCTTGGCTCTCCAGCCTCTGAAACCCACCCCATTTACAAAATATTAATTGATCTATTTATAATTAGATTAGTCTACAACTTCCAGGAGTGTGATCTAGCCGTCCCATTCAAAGTTTTCGTCTACGCATCCTTTTTTCAGACTATGTGTGTTTCCTCCTGTCAGATGCAAGCTTAGATCAATATGGGTCTACAAGAAGAAACCGCCCATCATGGTACCTCAGTCTGACAAATTTGTCTCCTCAACCATAACTTCCATGGCTTCTATTTATGGATTGAACTGAGGTTTTAGCTACTAGTCCCTTTCCATTAACTGAATCCTCCTTAGGATCAGAGCGTTGTTGGACGATTAGGGGGCGACCATGTGCAACTCATGGATTGGTCACTGAATAAGCATGTGGTTTCAAGGCTGCAAAAGTCAATCCTTGTTCATTGGCTAAACCCTCATCGAGACTGGAATGTGACTTGTCTATTAAGGGGAGGCCACATATTGTTGTTTGATATGACATTGTAAGAGCATGTTATTTTGGGGTTGTTGAAAGTGGTTTGGACCCACATCGCTTTCAGGCCCGAAATGCACTGCTTTCTGCCATGTAGCCTCCCCATAATATTATAGTTTGGATTTGGGCCCTCTCTTCGGATTTTAACTCCCACGCAGCTTGTGGTGCCAAAATGATTGCACCCCCACCAAAGTTTTATCCATCTTCTAACTATGGAAACCTCCTAATTTTATCTAGAGATGGTATCAAATCGAAATGCACAATGGAGTTTTGCTGCTGCAAACTGTACTCACCTGCTTTCCTACACCTATGGCTGTCAACTGTGGCCCTAGGAAACTTTATGTGATAACATTTGGCTCCACAGGGGATGACATGCTCCCTGTGACCTACCAAGAACACGAAGTTCTAGTGCCTTAGCCTTTGGGTTGTGGAGTTAATCTCAAATACATTTCACTGAAGACAACAAGATGATATGTACACTTCTCTAATTACAAAAAGAAAACAAACACACATTTTCTAGAAGGATCTTATTTATGTACAATCCTACACTAACTTATTGTACAATGCACTAAGTGAAAACAAACTTCCACCAGAGCCATTCGAGTAACCTCCTAACTGAAAAATTATTTACTCTTTCACTGATTAGCAAGGGACAATAAAATTGTGACAACAAATTAATTACATCCTTCAGATTACCTCCCAATGATGAAGGTAAGATAAATATTGAAGGCTTAAGTATATTGAGGAAATGCAACTGCATGTACTCCCCTATAGGGTCATAAAATAGGTGATAAAACTTACTGGGTTGGTAACATAAAGCCTTCTCTTCTTTACAACTGTTTACATATGGTTGAATGTTTGTGGCAAGCACAGGTGAGTGAAAGGCTCATGCAGGCTACTGATCCATTTTTATTTTCCCCTCTCTGATAACATCTACTAGCTAATGGCAAGAAATCTCCTCATGTATATAAAAGTATGTTTGTTTCTCCTTAACATGCTTCTCTTGGAAGAAGCTTTCATTTTCATTAGAAGGCTGGCCGCTAATGATTTTTTCTTGTAAGACAAAAAACACCTCAACATCTTCATCACTGTCTCCATAATGATCAAATAAAGGAGGAGTATCAAATGACATACCAAGAGGTATCTTTTTTCCAACATGAGAAAAATGCTCTTCATTATTAAACAGAGGTCGCCTTTCAAGATTCAATCCAGGAAGCAATATCTTATCATCATCAGGGATGATTTTAAGGATGGAAATTTATTTTAAAATGTAGAAACCTTGGTGAATATTACTAATCCTTAATATTCCAACTATAAATGTTTGCCGATATTTTTGTAAAAATATTAAAATTTCTAAGGATTTTATATATTTTTTATAAAATTTTGGCGATTTTTAAGGTAAAATAATTTTATCCTATAGAATTTGGGCGAATCTTTTTTAAAATAGCGAATCTGGTTTTTGGAAAAACCATGGAAATATAGCCCATGAGCGAAATTTAGCCCCTAAAATCATCCATGATCATCATCATATGAGTCAAAAATAGGCTTCTCATATCTAGGTTTTTTAGAGATAGGGTTACAAAGAATATCATCTTCCATAACAGACTCAATTTATTCACTTTCCTTACTGAGACAACAAACACAATTTTCATCCGATGCAAATGAACAAGAAAGATTAAGAGATGATTCTTCATCCAAGGAATCTTATTCATTCTCACATCCTTCATAAGAATCAATTATATCCTGAACGTAGTATTTATACTCATCACAACAACTATGGAAAATTAACTCATAGGAATAAAACTTTTGACAATGAATATTGAAAGCTGCATGAAACTCTTCAAGTGAAGAAATGCTATAAATCTCAAGAGAGTGATACCAAATACAAGCATCTCCTTAAAGAGAGTACATAAACATATTCATACATATGTCTTCATGTTGGATGTCAAGTTGTTGCATCGAAGTATGAAATCCTAGAACATGTTCAAGAGGGTCGTCATTCTCCCATTCACAAAATCTTGGCAGCAAATCTTTCCATTCATCAATTTGAGGCACAAGATGTGGATAACCATCTATGGCTGAGAAATTTAGTGGGGAAACAATATTGGCTAGGATACCCTCCATATCCATTTGATTTGTCTCCTTCGAGTGGAGTCACCAACAAATTCTGAATACTGGAGTCACCATGGTGAAAGATAAGTAGTTGGAATAATGTGTCCAACTTCAGTTCACCATCTAAAACTGGATCTATTCATTGTCATTCTCCTAGGGAAGATATCTTCACTTCTATCCCCGACAATAGTGCCATTAATGTTAGCACTGAGAGTCACCCTCATACTACAAGAGGATAAGCCCAATACCCATTGAAATGTAAATGTATTGAAATGGTTTGAGTAGGTGGATCAATAAGACTACAGAGAGAGGAAAATATAACATAAGTAACTGCAGATCAGTTGGGACCGTTGGGCTATGGAGTCATAAGTATCATGAATAATGAAGGCATTTAAACTTCGTATCAGACAAAGGATTTGTGTGGTGATGAGGATAATGAAGAAAAAATGTGTCTAAATCATAAACCTTGAAATATGCACAAGATGACAATAGATCCTCTATCACCTCAGGAATCGATAGATCATAGAGGCTACATCTAGACAAGAAGAAAAAAACAAGCGTCTGAGTGATAAACAATGAAAAATGGGCAAGATGAAAAGAAATAATCTACTACCTCAAGAATCCATAGATCAAAGATGCTACATCCAGACAAGAAGAAAACAACAAGAATATGAGTGATAAACAATGAAAAATGGGAAAGATGACAACAAATCCTCTACTGCCTTAGGAATCCATATATCAAAAATGTTACATCCAGACAAGAAGAACATAACAACATGTAACTAAGAAGAAATTCTGATAAAAACAACTCAAAGGAATCTTCAATAACATAATATTTACAATCCAAGCCTTGAGGCTTACAAACTGAAAAATACAGAGCCCTGCTCCTAAAACTTTCTCTGCTCTCCAGCCTCTCAACCCCCCCCTCCCCCCTTTACAAAATATTAACTGATCTATTTATAATCATATTATTCCACAACTTCCAGGAGTGTGATCTGTCCATCCCATTCAAATATTTCATTTGCGCATCCTTCTGTTAGACGGTGTGTGTTTCCTTCTTTCAGACGCAAGCTCATATCAGTATGCATCTGCAAGATGAAACCGTCCATCGTGGTACCTTGGGCTAACAATTTTGTCTACTCGACCATAGCTTCCATGCCGTCTATTTAAGGAATGAGTTGAGGTTTCATCTTACAATCCCTTTGCATTAACTGAATCCTTCTCAATATAGCAGTGTGGATGGATGATTAGGGGGTGAACACGTGCCGCTCATGGATTGGGCACTAAATGAGCTCGTGGTTTTGAGGTCACAAAAGTCAAACCTTTTTCATCGGCTAAACCCTCCTCGGGATCGGGATGTGATTTTTCTATTAAGGGGTGGCCACATGCTGCTGTATGATACAACACTGTAAGAGCACATGATTTTGGGGCCATCGAAAGTGGTTTAGACCCGCACCACTTTCAGGCCTGAAAATGCACCGCTTTCTTCCACGTAGCCTCCCCAAAATACCGTGGTTTGCATTCCAGCCCGCCCTTCAGATTTTAACGCTTGCACAACTTGTGGTGCTTAAATGATTGGTGTCCATTGATCTAATCATGCTCTGTGATCTGTGTGTGCCAGCTATTTTAGCGCCCCTGCCAAAGTTTTATCTATCTTCCAACTATGGAAACCTCCCAACTATGTCTAGAGATGGTACCAAATCAAAATGCACAGTGGATTTTTGCTGCTGCAGACTGCACTCGCCTGCTTTCCTGCACCTATGGCTATCAACTATAGCCCTGGGAAACTTTATGTGATAACACATACCATAATTTAGTAGCATTTTGTAGTACTTACACCAAATCATGTTGTAAAATCATTCCTCCTAACTTTTATTCATATTTTATGTTCAGGGGAAATTTAGTACATGAAAATAACATTGGAAAACTTAAGATTTTCATTACTCATTTATTCTGGCTGATATGCTATTTGAAGATTCATCATTATCACCATTGTTCTGTGTAAGTGATACTTCTTCATTTTCTTCTTTGGGATTTTTTATTTTCATTTTTCTTTTATTGGTTAATGTACTCTTAATTTGCATGATATCATCAAGATCTGCTATTGTGTCATCTTCTTCTTTAGGAACTCTCCTTTCCTGATCCACTTCATATTCAAATCTCATAATTTCACATTTCTTATTAGGAACGTCACCCATCATTTTCTTGTTATCAATTTCTTCATTTTTAGATGCGAGATCATCTTTCTTTCTTTCTATTTCATATTTTCTTCTCCATACCTTTTCATGAGATATTTTTTTTGTTGGATCTTTCTTTTCTAAATTTGTCCTTTGAGACTTGTCATTTCTTCTTTTCTTCCAATATTCATTAGTTTTTCTTCCTGACTTGTATGAATTATTTCTCATGGATTGAATTCTTGATTTTCTGTAGTTTTGGTATTTGTGAACAAACCCATCACAGTTGTAACATATCATTGTATGAATTTTTTTTTGTGTGTGTCCAATACAATTGCATCTCCAACATCTCATTGAGTTATTGGACCTTCCTGAATTTTTCTTTTCAGGATTCTTGCATTTCAATGCTTTGTGACAAAAGTTATTATAAGAAAAGAAATAACCATTGAAGGTGCTTCCATAATTGGGTATGTTGTGACATGAGAATTCTGTCTTTTGATATGTTTCTTGTTTTTTACTTTTATAGCTTCCTTCCTTGACAAAGTTCATGGCTTGTTTTAGGTTTGTGACTGTACCTTTTTATTTTGAAGAGTATGATCCTTTATCATGATTTTGAATTGTGCTCCATTTTCCACCTTCTTCTTTCTTATTTTATCCAAGACTGGTTCTGTGATCAGTTGGTCTTTGACTGTTCCAGATCCTATCTAGGATAGATGAGCCGTTATGAAAATTTACATTTTCTTTTGTCTTTTCATTCTTATTTTTGAGGTTGAGAAATTCCATTTCCAACATGTGACATTTTTCTTCCTTTTTAGTGAACTAAATTTTCAAGGCTTCTTCTTTTTCCTTAGCTCCTTCAAGTTGAGTCTTTATATTGATGACTATTTCTTCTGTATCATCCAATACTTTTGTGCAATTATTATTTTAGTCATATGTATTTAACTCTTCTATATAATTTGTTAGATAAAAAACTTTATTCACCAATCTTTTAATTTCTTCCTTGTTTTCTAGTTGAATCCTTTTCAGGTTGATGGTTTCCAATTACAACCTATGGCTTGAATCTTACTTTTTAGTTAATTGGATCTTATATGCTGCTTAATTTTTCTTAGCTTCTTCAAGTTTAATTTTTAGACATATGACCATTTCTTCTATCTCTTCTAGTACTTCTTTTCTTTTATTGTCACATGTCTTTAATTATTTCATTTCTTTTGTTAGATTAGCAACTTTGATCTTCAATCTTTTGATTTTTCCGTCTTTGTTTTCTAGGTGAATATTTTGTTCATGCTCTTGATGGTTAGATTGATATAACTGTTGTAGTAGCAACCTATCTTTCGTTTGAAGTTTCTCCAACTCTTCAAAAGTGCACATAATTATGTATTCAAGTTGGTCAAGAACATCCTTAGTAACTTCAATATATAGACCATTTGTTGGTTCCATACTAATTACTTCAAATGTAGTTATAACATCATTCTTAAAATCTAATAGTTTTTCTTTAGTGAATACTGAGGTATTCAACGATTCCTTGATGTAGTAGTCTTATTTTTTGATGATTGGGGTTTTCATAAATTCTTTGATGGTATTTTCCTCTTCTGTATTTTGTTCTTTATTCTGATCATAATTCTCTTTATATGAATTTTGTTCTTCAATCTAATTTAATTTCTCCATTTCTGAGTTTTGTTCTTTAATCTGATTGGATTTCTCTATTTCTTTATTTTGTTCTATATACTGATTGGAATTATCCATTTCTTTGTTTTGTTCTTTATTTTGATAAGAATTCTCTAGTTGGTGCCATAACACTTTAGCAAAGGTGTAGTTTCCCATATTTTCTGTAATATCCCCTGGCAGAGCCCAGTTGTAATAATAAGCTAGGAGGATTATGTGATTTTTAGGCCCGAGAGCCTAGGATGCTAAGTCCAGGAGCCTATTTTGTATATGTAATTATGCATATCATTAATAAAAATTTCACATCACTGCGTCCAGACCGACCACGAAGAAAGAGTTATGGGGGACTAAGATCCACTAGGTGGGGAAAGGGAAGGGGCTAAGTGTCTAGGAATAGGGGCTAAGCTAGAGGGCTTACCTCTAAAGGAATAATATTATATTATTATTTCTTAGAGGGTAAGGTTTGACATAACCATGTTTTCCTAAGTTCCTGGGGAAAGGGAATGAGTGTTAAGTGGAGCTCATGTAGCTTTAGGAAGACATGTGTCAACCTGGGTGCATGAAGTATTATGTGGGAAAGTTCATTTATTCGGGGTGATTCTCTCCATGTTGGTCATTTTTCCCATGCACACACACACTCACTCATTGATACATGACCTCCATTATAAACCTTTGAACATGCACGCACCGATGGAACCTGCAGTTATACTTCAATTATCCTGTGTATTTCTTATGAAGCTTAGCACACCTATATTTTCCTGAGTCATGCCATGTTTTAATGGTTGGGTGTTAATGCCAATGAAGTTCATTGGATGAGAATGTATTTATGCCATATTCTATGTCCTTACCCTTTTTTGGTTGTTTCCATCACCTGTTTGTTAGCCAAATGTTGTTGTATTTTCTAAAGAGTTGGTTTGAAGAGGTAGGTTGTCAGTCCTGTGAGAAACTCTCTCCAGGTGAGAGAGTGAGATGAGGAAGAGAGTTCTCCTATGTGAGTTATCTTGTGAGAAACTCTCTCCAAGTGAGAGAGTGTGCTGAGGAAGTGAGTTCTCCTGGAGGGAGTCCAGTAGCAGCTACACAGCTCTGAGAATTGTTGATCCATCCTATTGCTGAAGCCCAAGGAAAGGGAGGTGTAGTAGCCGATGGACTATGTGATAGTGAAGGTGTACACTCCCAGGGTGGGACATGCATGTGGGGAATGAGAGTTTGTGATCTGCGGGCATAAGTGGCTCCATGGAGGAAATTCTTCCTACTGCACTGTGAAACTTCTTGTTGTCCCTGCCTAGCCTAGGAATCCCTTGCCCGATGGAGTTTAGTCCTAGCTCAGGGATGACCCACTACTAAGAGTGATGAGCAACACAGTCTATGGTTGGGAGGTTCGTGGAAGGTCTACATGAAGTTGGTGTAATTCAACTAAAAGATAAGTACCAATCCTCTGTTCATTTACATACTGTGTAATTGTACATGCTATATGGATGTGTATTTCTCATATATGGTGTTATATTTATGGATTTTTCTCGTGAATACTGCATGTATGATTTTACTGTATTTTTGTATTATGTTGTGTGATAGAAGAATGAAAATCAACTGTTAATTTGTATGTGTTATTGTCGCTTCTGCATTAATCTATGTATGAAAAAAATGTGTTGTCTTTTTATGTTTATATTTATATACATATGATAATTGTTGTTTCTATGAGTAGCATGGCCTGACTGTTGGTGGTCAAGGATGTTTCAAAATTGGTATTAGAGTAGTGAATTAAAATATACAACCATTGGGTAGTGTTTCCTGGCACGGGTCTGATGGTTGAGGACGTTAAAAGATGGTACCAGAGCATAAATATGTTTCCTCTGTGGCGTTTCCCGGTCTGTTGGGTGGCTGGGGATGTGACATTTTCTTTGAATTGGTCTGATAATCCATTCTAGATTTCCTTTAATACTATTGAATTATTTTTCTTTGCCTCTTTTGCATATTTGGGTTTGTTGTTTGAGGTAGTTGAGTACCAAGGTTTAGATACTACTAAATCCCAAACAAAAAGTCATCTTGAATTCAGATACCATTTCATTCCTTCCCTCCATGAAGAGTAGTCTGTTCCATCAAATAAGGGAGATTCACTTGTGGAGAGAGCCATTTTTCTACCCATTTCTTCATAATCTACCTTCTAGTGTTTAAACTGTGTTGAAGGAACTTTATCTGATACCAATTGTTGAAATATACACCTGACACTAAGAGGGGGGGGGGTGAATCAGTGTCTAGAACTTTTGGCTACTTTTCACACTTTCATAGATTAACTAAATTAACTGAATAAGATATGCAGTTCAATTAATTATTCATAAACATCTAAAACACAAATCATATGAAGTATAAATAATATCTTTCTTTTATTTATTTTAACTTGTATGAATACATATAAAATCAATCCTTTAATATCTTCATCTTCAACTGAATATGAGAGATCCAAATCTCTAATACAAGAACCAAATTTTAGTTCTCATAACCAGCTAAGAAATGCGGAATCCAACTCTTATAACAAGACCTATCTTGTTGATCTCAGATCCAACTAAGATGTGAGGAATCCAACCCTCACAACAAGACTAAGCTTGTAAACTGGAACCAACCTTATATAATGAACTTCCATTCAATCGAATA
>SNQJ01S0012031.1:106807-128540 GCA_010110895.2 Picea sitchensis
TTGATGGAAATACCAACATTGATGTCAACTCCAATTACCAATTATTGATGTCAACATGTAGACAAGGCATGCTCTTCATCAATAGTCAATGTGACTATCTCTCCACATCAATCTCTCCCCATAAATAGACATCAATCACATCAATGTGATTATCTCTCCCCCTTTGACATCAATGGAAAATGGCCATTCTCCTCTTGGGGCTGCTCCCCCTGTCTTGTTGCCGTTGTATAATCTCTCCCCTTATGAAAAAGGGATATCAATATGATGTGATGCTGAAAATACATCAAACATACTCCCCTTGTGACCATCGCTCCTCCTGGAATTACGCCTATGTGCTCTTTCTTCAAATATAGGCCTCTTTTCTAGGTATGCATTTGATAAATATCTCCTCCTAGAATCATGGGAAGAAGAATGACTCCCCCTAAGGGTATTTCTCCCCCTATCTTCTCTGTAATATGAACAATATGCTACCATATGACGATCCTTGGACCTGTTCATGCATCAAACTTGTGCCATACCATACATCATGAAACAAAAGATATGTGTCAATGAAATGGAGAATCATGAACAATATATCCACCAAGTGCATCATGTACCAAAATGTGCCCACCATGCACAACACTCATGTACATCAACCATGTACATCAACAATGTGCCAAAATATATCATCCATGAAATGTATCCACCATATGCCAACATGTGCATCTACCAATATGCCAACATGTGCATATACCAATTATTCCAAACATGTGTATCCACCAGTATGCCAACCATGTGCATATACCAATATGCCAACATGTGCATCTAAACAATTATGCCAAACATGTACATCTACCAATATGCCAACTATGTGCATCTACCAACATGCCAAACAATGTATCATATCACTCATGATACATCTCCATCATGAACCAAGTGCCACAATCATGTATCAAAGAAATATCAATGTTGTGAAAATCAAGTAATACCATATATGAGTGTACTACTATGCACCAATACCACAAAATGATGAGTCCCATACATGTAATCCAAGTCCTCCATAAAACATGTGGCAATCATCCAACCATTAAGAGCCTCTACTGATGTACTAGAAATGTACCAATCATGCAACACACATAGATCAAACCATGATGTACAACATGATCACCTCATCGACTCTCCAACCATATGTCACAACATGTAGCCCAATCCATATGCAAAATGCATGCATCATGATATCAACATATGCTTCTAATAATACATCATAAGATATACCAGCCATGTACACCACCATCATCACAAAATGATTAATCCCAATAGATTAGCATCAATCCATACTCTTGGGTTAGTGCCATACACCCAATATTTATTTTTATTATAGCATTGTGTGATCTCACCATGAAAAGATGTAGAAAACAATGTCAGAACCTGCAATAAACAATTTCAGACCCTTGAATACAGAGTTATACCATCACATCAAACTCCAAGTCATGTGCATTGCCTTTTTCCCAAGTCTTTACAACAGACACGTGGCCTGATGCACAACTAAGAGCGTGTGTACGTGACCTATTCAAGGTCATCATGCATGTACACGCGACTGTCACCACTGTTACCTGCATGTGCCTTAGTAGATGACACTTTTGAACTTCCCATCAATCTTTCATTCTGATCTGGTTGCTCTGTCTTCTTCACCCACTTCTGTAGATGACCCTTCTCTTCAGAACTTGAGCTTTGAGCATCCATATTTTCAAATATGTCTCCATTTCTTACTTCATTCCTTCTTCTATCCATGCTATGTGAAGTCCTCATCATGTACTTTCTTCTTGTGTTCCAACACTCCTGGGATTTGTGGCCAAATCCACTACAGCTGTAGCATCTCAGAGTTACAGTGAACATCAATATTTCCTATTTGATCACATCTCCAACACCTTGTGGTGTTATGGAATATTCCATTATATCTTCTTTCATAAGATCTACATTCAAAAGATTTGTGACCATATCCATTACATGAATAACAGTGCCCATGAAAAATACTTTCATACCTTTGATTTGGTGTCCCAAGAATGGCTTCTTGATGTCTTCCTTGCTTTGTACTTTTGAGATTTTCTTTGCCTTGTGTAGATGGTTTCTTTGCAATATTATCTTCTTTCTTTGATGGACTTACCTCATGATTCTTTGAGGTTCTTGCTTCAGCATGTGTATCTTCTCCTTTGTATCCAAGACATGATTTATCACATGATGGCCTTTGACTTTCCAATATCTCATCGAAGATTCGTGAGTTATTCAAGAATTTGTTTGACTTCTCTACCTTCTTTCTAAGGTCAACAATTTCAGCTTCTAATTTTCAACATGAATCTTCCTTTTCATTTATTTGAATCTTCAATAGTTACTCTATTCTTTTGGCTTCTTCAATTTGGGTCTTGAGATGGATAATAGTTTCAAAACTTTTTCAATTCTCATCTTATACAAGAGATCCTAGCTTCTTATTTATACTTTTATCTTCTAGTTCACTTAACCCATTTTTAGGTTACTTAACCCATTTCTAGGTCACTTAACCTATTTTCCTTATTTTAGGGTTAATCACTTTCCATGAATAGAAAGTTATCCAATACTTTATCATTTAAATATTCCTTCTTGATTTTGTATATAAACCCTCTTCAATTTCCTTTTGAAGTTTTAATAGATTTCCGTCTATTCTTTTCATGGGATAGATACCATCAAACTTTACACAAACTGTTTCTACATCTTCTTCTTCACTTTTAGAGAAAAATTAATCATCATCATTGCAATCAAGGGTTTTTGAGTGTTCTTTACCTTCATTTGAAGTATCTTCACTTTCTTCCTTTTTGCCAACATCAACACATAATTCTTTGCCCTCATCTTCAAGATCTTCCTTTGTGCTATTATCACTTGATTCTTTATCTTCACTTGAAATGTTTTAAAAATCACATTTAGAAATAATGAATTCAAGAGATTTTGATGATTCTTTACCTTTGATGATCTTGATGGAGTGGTCTTCAATTTCTTCTTTCTCTTCCTTGCTTTCATATGTCTCCTCTAGCTTTAGCCATAGATCCTTGGTGGAAGTGCATTGTCTGATGCTCTCTTTGATAGGGTGTGAGAGTCCACTGAGAATGGTCTTGAGAGCCAATGCACCATTCTTCTTTCCTTCCCTTTGAGCCACAAACTTTGACTTGTTCTTCAATGGAACATATCCACTGATGGTTGCCTTCCAAATAGTTGCTCCCATTGTCTTCAAATACACTCTCATCTCTATTCTCCAAGTAGAATAGTTTTCCTCATCAAGGATTGGAACTTTATTTTATCATTTAAATAATCTAACTTGATTTTGTCACTTTACTTTATCATTTAAATAATGATTTCTTATTTTCAATCACTTTGACTTCTTTCACCTTTTGGGGTTTCAAGCCATCATATGGGGGTCCTTCAACTTCGTAGAGCCATAAATCTCAAACTGTGAGGAGTTATGTGACATTCCACACACCACTGGAAATGGCATGTCAAGTACTATCCATCTAGGATATTTTTACCAACAACTTCATTGATCTTCATCTCATTAATCCACATGAAAGCATGGGTCCTCCAACCGTTCTTCTAGGATAACTCAATCCATAAATCGTCTTTCCATGAGTGATTTCACCATAAGGGGACCACTTTGGAGTTCATCCATTTTTTAACCTTATCAACCATGATAAGACAATAATGATTCATCTTTGCATCTTCACCACTGCATCATATATATAAACTATGCATCATGTATCAATGACAACTCATTGATCCATCTTCAGCAATGCATCATATCAATGATCCATCTTTATCAATTGGTTTCCACTTAGACATCTATCATTCTCATCAAGGGCATCATATCAATTGGTTTCCACTTGGATATCTATCATTATCATCAAGGCATATTCATTGTTCATCAATCATCAATCAACCAATTACTTGACATCAATCAAACCAAACCATTTACATCAATGACATATGATCCAACAATCTCCCAAATAATCAAACCATTGGCATGAATGACAACATGATCCAACAAGACCTTTGTTAATCCACTCTCTAGAATCTTGTTAAACGCTTCCACTGTTCCATTGGCTTGTAGATGGTAGGGGATAATCTTATGATGTTGGATCAAGAACTTTGTTGTAAGATTTTATATTGTACTACTGATAAAATGACCTCCTTAATCATTGGTCAGAATCCTAAGACATCCAAACCGAGTGATAATATTTTAAAAAATGAACCTTCAAGCAGTATCGGTCGAACAATCCTGAACAATTATTGCCTCATCCCAATGTGTAAGGTAATCAGTTGTGGTTATAATATACCTGGCCTTTGAATTCTTATATGTGGGGTTGATCGGCCCAATGAACTCAACCGTCCATTTCTCAAATGCTTGTAGAGCTCAAACGGGCTGAAAAGGAAATTCATCTTGTCATGACGGCTTACCCACTCTTTAATAGACATCACAAGATCTAGAATATGCCTTTGCATCCTTGAAGAGAGTCGTCCACCATATTCTAGTTGTAATGTCCCTGGCTATCCATGATGGGCTATGCTACACCAGAGAAATCTTATTGTTCTCTCTGTGGAACATATTGTAACATACCCAGCATCAAACTAAGCTATGCCACATAAATTTTTCGAACTGCATGCAATTAAGATACATACACACAAAATTCTTGTGGAAGCATTATATATAAAACATGGAAATAAAAATACATCTATAAATACACAGATTCACACTAAAATAACAGTAAACATAAACATGCAACATATACAGGAAATACCTATAAAAATAAACACAGTTATAACCGCACATATGAAAACCCATAAAAATAAGCATGTAAATAACAATGTAGCATGTAAATTTATCACACAATTGACACTTATCTTGGTAATAATGTCACCAAATGCGTGTAGACCTTCCATGAACCTCCTAGCCTTAGACCACATTGTTCATCACTCTCAACAGTGAGTCACCCCCGAGCTGGGACTAAACTCCACCCGGGTAAATGGATTCCTAACCAGGCTAAAGAATCGTAGACAACAGGAAAGACTCAATCACAGGTGCCAAATTGAACTAACAACCTATAGTCCCTCATTCCCCACATGCTTGTCCCACCCAGGAAGTGTGCCCCTTCTTTGCTCAACAGTCCTTCGACTACCCCACTTCCTTTCTGGGCTTCAACAATAGGTTGGACAGGAAGTCTCAGAGAAATGTAGTTGTAGTTTAGCACCTTCAGGAAATCAATTCCCAACAATTCTCTCACTTAGAGTATTTCTCAAGGGCCTGACAACCCACCTCTTCAATATCCCACGGGCCTGAATTCCCGCTTGTTCAATCCAGCTCCCAAGCTAACCAGCTACACCCTCACCCAAAATGGACATGGATACAGGTTTACGTATAGTCATGAATGTACAAAAGATAGCTTAATGGGTGTGTGAATACTCATGTATGATTGAGTGGATATTAGTAATTGGTGGTCAGAATGATGGATGAATCCTATAAACGATGATTAGAAATGAACTAAGTCCCAACAATATGTATGCATGTCCCCAACTTTAGAACTTAGGATAAAATAATTATCCATACTTTATGATTTGAGAAATATTAATATAATATTCCATTTTGGCTTAAGCTCCCTAGCTTAGCCTTGTTTATTAACTTTTAGGCCTGTCCCTTTCCCTAACTAGTGGAGCTTAGTCCCCCATATCTTTTATCATGGTCGGTCTGCGCGCAACGATGTATTTTATATTAATCATGAGACTTATACAAAAATAGGCACACTGGACTTTAACATTTAGGCTCTCCGACCTAATCATCACAAAATGGCTCACCAACCTATAAAATGTAGCATACACACAAAATCTCCCTGGCCTCAACATCACACACTTAAGTTGTCGTGTGTTGTATCCAAGAATGTGCACACTTCATCCTTTTATTGCGCAATACATGTGCACACTATGCCATGAAAGGTGCATACAAAAAATGATATCAAACAACTCGCCATCTTAAATACCTTTGCATTTACATTTACAATTGGGTTCGGCCGAGGGATATTGCAATCCCCTCCCCTTATTTATGCACTGTCCTCAGTGTATCATGTACCCATATACAACAAAATTTTCAAAAATCCTCAAAAAGATGCGGGTATTCTACCTGTATTGCATCCTCATGATCCCAAGTAGTGTCCTCAGGACCGTACAAGGTCCATTGGACCTTTACAAGCCCTATGGCTCGATTCTGGAGTTGTTTGATTTTTCAGTCCAGAATGCATACCATATGCACTTGAAAATCACCTTCTTGATCCACCTAAATCACATTCCAATCAATAACATGATTACCATATGGTATATATTTCTTTAGTAATGACACATGGAATACATTATGAATAGACATAGATGCAGGCAATGCAATCATATAAGAAACTGGACCAATCCTTTCTAGGATTTTAAATGGCCCATAATAGCGAGCTGCCAACTTTGAAAAATTTCCCAACTCCAGGGAACTTTTGTTGGCCTTCACTTTCAAGAATACATGGTCACCCACTTTAAATTCCCTGTGAGTTCTGCCTTTATCAGCATAAATGTTCTGCCTGTCTTGGACAACCTTTAAATTTTGCTTTGTTTTTATCATTTTCTCCTGCATTTCCCTGAGCAAATCTGGTCCAACAACTTCTCTGTCTGTTGGGTTATCCCAACTTACTGGTGTGTTTCACTTTCTGCCATAAAGTGCCTCAAATGGGCTCATCTTTAGAGATGTTTGGTACCCATTGTTATAAGCAAACTCTACCAAGTGTAGATAGTCTTCCCATTTTGATGGTTTATCCATCACATACATCCTTAACATATCCTCAATCAATTGATTCACCCTCTCTATTTATCCATCTGATTTTGGATGATAAGCTGTACTTAAATTCAAATTTGTTCCAAATCCATTAAATAATCCCTTCCAAAATTTTGAGGTAAATTTTGGATCTCAGTCAGACACAATTGTCTTGGGTATGCCATGTAATCTAGAAATTTCCCTCATATAAACATTAACAATTTTCGTTTCCTTGTGAGTGAGCTTAACTAGAACAAAATGGGCATCTTTAGTAAGCTTATCCACCACTACCATGATAGAATCATGTTGCTTGTTTGTTCTAGGAAGTTTGGTGATGAAATTCACTGTTACAAATTCCCATTTCCACTCGGGAATGGGTAATGGCTATAGCAAACCAGCTAGGTGTCTATGCTCGGCCTTTACTTTTTGACATTCCAAACATCTGGCAATAAAATCAACAACCTCTTTCTTCATGCGTGGCCAATAATATTGGCTCTTGACAGTTGCAATAGTTTTCTGATATCCTGGGTGCCCAACATAAGGTACGTTATGCATTTCTCTCAATATCAGACTTTTAAATTCTTGAGAATTTGGTACATAAATTATTCCCCTGTACATGAGAATTTCATCATTATCTAGCTCGTATTCCTCAATTTTATGTTGCAAAATAAGTTGCTGTAATTTTTCCACTAATTCCTTGTATTGCAAATCTGATTTGGCAGCCTCTGTAATTATGTCTTTCAAATATGATTGGTACATGATAATGGTTGTAGCATGTAGTTCAGGCACTCTTCTGCTGAGTGCATCAACCACTTTGTTCTCTTTCCCCTTGATATGCTTTACATCAAAGTCATATTCACTTACAAGTTCTAACCATCTAGTTTGCGTAGCATATAGAGTTGGTTGATCAAATAAATATTTCAGACCATTGTGGTCTATCCTCAACTCAAACCTTTTCCCCATGAGGTAGTGTCTCCATTTCCTCAAGGCATGCACTATGGTTGCCAACTCCAAATCATGAGTGGCATAGTGTCTTTCATGCTCCTTTAACTTCCTTGATTCATAACATATAACAAACCCATTTTGAGTGAGGAATCCACCAAGTCCCTCTTTACATGCATTTTTTCATACAATGAAGTATTCATTTGGGTCTAAAATCCTTAGTATTGGGGCACTTGTTAATAATTATTTCAAGTGCTGGAAACTCTTTTCACAATCCAATGTCCACTGAAACTTCACACCCTTTCTTTGCAAGGAAGCAATTGGGTGTGCAATCTTTGATAATCCTTCAATAAATCTCCTGTAGTATCCTGCAAGGCCCATGAACGATCTGACCTATGTAACATTCTTTTGCACTGACCATTCTCTAATGGCTTCTATCTTCTCAGGATCCACTACTATTCCATCCTTTGAAATGATATGCCCCAAATAATGAATTTGCTTCTGATAAAATGAGCACTTTCTCAACTTGGCATACAACTGATGCTCCCTTAATACTTGCAACACCAACCTCAAATGATGCTCATGCTCTTCTTATGACTTGGAATATATAAGAATTTCATCCAAAAATATAATGACAAACTTGTCTAAATATTCTCATAAAACACCATTCATTAAGCACATGAAAACAGCTGGTGCATTTGACAACCCAAATGGCACCACTGTGAACTCATAATGACCATGCCTTGTCCTAAAGGTGGTCTTGCTGATATATTCCTCTTTAATCCTTACCTGATGGTATCCTGACCTGAGATCTATCTTTGAAAAATCTTGGCATCCTTCAATTGATCAAAGAGATCATGAATCCTTGGTAGAGGATACTTGTTCTTAACAGTCACTTTATTCAACTATCTAAAATCAATGCAAAATCTTAATGTTCCATCTTTCTTCTTCATGAACAAGACTGGGGCACCCCAAGGTGACACACTTGGGCATATCTACCCCTTCTTTAGAAGTTCTTCAAGTGGAATTTGCAACTCCTTCAACTCTGGTATACTCATTATGTAATGAGTCTTTGAAACTGGAGTTACTCTAGGCATTAGATTTATAGAGAAATCAATGTCTCTCTTTGGGGGTAGTCCAAGTACCTCCTTGAACACATCTTCAAAATCTTCCAGAACTGCATAATCTTCCAAATTTGGCACCTTATCTTTAGGTGTCTCCTCTGTATGAGATGAAAATAATTGACACCCTTTTCTGTAACATTTCTTCAGCTGCAATGCTAAAATTTCTCTGATGGTTACTGCCTTAGGAGTTCCATGCACTTTCACTAGTTTCTCTTCCTCGTCCAAGCAAGTAAATTCTTTGTTATGACAGTCTAAGAGAGCATGATGTTGGTCCAACCAATCCATCAGAATTAGACAGTGATAGGAACCTAAAGGAAAGATATTCAAATCTGCCTTGGTGTTCAGTCCATTCATGTCCACAAGACATCACTTAACCATCTCATTAACTTTTCTTTTGGCTCCGGTAGCCAGCTGCACCAACCAAGATTTTCGATGCTTGTTTCTTGGAAAATGCAAAATTTCCACCATCTTAGGATCTATATAACTATGAATAGCTCCTGAATCAATTAAAATAGCAATGGTCTGGTTGTTAATCATACCTTCCACTTCAATCATATGTGACTGATACTCTCCTTGCTTATTGTCCAGGGATGCATAGATCCTAGGTACATTTTTTCCTATGTCCTTCACTATTTCAGCTTGTTGTACATTGTGAATAGTCCTCCCTTTTTCACCTTTGTGAGGACAATATATGAACATGTGATCTCCTTCACAACCCCAACATTGAATAAGTGTTTTCCTTGGCCTTTGACTCACTACCTTAATCGTTCTAGGTTCTCTAGAAGTTTTTTGTCCATGTGGATTATTTCTGAAGAATGGTGGATTAGATCCCTTCTTCCTTTGATCCACCTTGAACTTCTTTTTGTCTTCCCAATATTTTTGGAAAGTTGGCCTTGCCTTTTGCTGATCATATAGGAATTTATCTCGCCTTATGGTCTCCTCCAATGTATTGGGATCATCATACTACATTTTATCACTGATGAATGATGGAAATCCACTCAAATACCTTTGAATCTTAACTGTCTCATCCTTGGTGAAAGAGACATATTTCAGCAGTTTTAAAAACCTTCTCTCGTATTCATCTATTGTCATACTCCCAAGCTTGAGTTCAAAGAACTCCTTCATTTTCTTGTCATAATATCTCTTAGTCAAGTATTTCTTCCCAAAATACTTCTTAAATTCTCTCGAAGTAACACTTTTTTATTTAATGTGTTGCACCTGCACAAGATGATCCCACCACATGGATGCCTTTCCCTTGAGTTGATAGATGGTAATTCTACCTTCTGCATGAGAAGAATAATTATTCAATTGAAAATACTTTCTCATGCACAACAACCATGTTTCTGCATCCTCATACTTCTTGTGCTCACCATCAAATGTAGGAGGTTTGATTTTTTCATTTCTCCTCGTAGTTCATCCACCCCAGACCTCTTGTGCTTCCTGGGGATGGACTTGAGATGCTATCTTCTCTCTTATTGGAATTCCTTGGGGAGTGATGGTGATTTCTGCTAACACTTCTTACTTTTCTTTTCTCATGAGAAGGCCTATGACTTACTGATTTTCTTGAGCTACTCTCCTTATCCAATTTCTTTTCTATTCTGTTCAATCTCTACAATAACTTCATGTTGAATTCATCATGCTACTCCTTGGATATCATAAGCCTTTCATTATTATCTTTATGGATTTGGACATCCTTCTGTAAATTTTTAATGGTCTCTGCCATATTCATATTTTCATCCCTTTCTTCTCCATGTCCATTGGATTTTGTTCCTTCAATGCCCAAATGGACATCCATTCCTCTGATTTCATATTCCTGAATGTAATTCCCCTGTGCCTCTTCCAGTCCTATGGACTCTACACTTATATTGATTTGATCTAGTTGTTGTTAACTCTACAAAATGTGCAGGAAACAAAACTTTGTCAGACTAACTATCTCAACAATTTCATGAAAAATATGAACAATTTTGGTTCAATAATATATCTGAATCCTTTATTATGATTTTCTGAAAGTTTGAATGCCCAGATCAATTTAATAGGCAGATATTTAGATGTGTTGTTCAATACCTTTCCAACACTTGCTCACATGCTCCATTCCGAGTCTGGAGCAGAAAGTTATGGTCATTTGAAATTTTCCCATTAACTTTTTGTTCACACTTCCACTTGGCGCAATTCTGCACTGTAATTATACATTCTTGCACTTAATCCATTGTATATTTTGTAGGTTCTCAATTGGGTTTCTTCATAAACATATTATTGACATTCTATCAAAGTTTCACCTCATTCTGGGTTTTGGGCTGCTAGTTACAGCCCGCTGAAGTTCTAGGCCAATTTGTGTTTTTGGTTTGGAAAGTTACAGGTACCTTATTTTCCATATTAAACACCTTTAACATGCCTAGAAATTTAATTCAGATCTGGGACTGTCTTCTATGGTTCAAAAACTTTGCATTGACTACTCCTGCGCCTAAATCCGATTCCCGAGCAGAAAGTTATGCCCCTTTGAAGTTAGTTGGGTCTTACAACTTACTCTCCAGTGTTTAAGTTGTAACTTTCTCATAAAAGCTCTATTTGACGAACAATTTACACCATTAGAAAGATCTATCTGAGATCTTTCATTTGGGTCGCAGAGACATAGTGTACCTTTGTATGACCTCTGTCTCTTTGTTTTTGACTTGCTAAAAACGCTCTTAAGGCCCTAAAAAATGCGCTGCAAAAAGATGACGTTCAAATGATATAAAACGTCGTAGAAAATCATTGGTTTTATGCTATTGTTAGCCCTCTAAATGACTTCATGTGCACAAATCTCAATATGTGCACCCATATTTACCATGTGCATCAACAACACAAGGTAAATCATGCTTTTCGCACTTTAAAAACACTATGTATCAGCTCTCTGTCGCCCCAATAACTTGCGCACACTACTTTTATGTTGCGCGCCAATACCCACATCGCACAGTTTTGGGACCGCGCACTGATATCCACCGTGTGCAGTTTTTGTACCACGCATTTATATTCCATGCACATTTCACTTGATGTGTTGCACCATGCCAAAGTTTAGTATGCCCCACTGCGCACCAATACTTTGCTCGCACCATTCACTAAATTGTCGTGCGACCACATTTACCCACATTGTGCGAGAAGCTACCATACTCCACTACGCATACCACACATGTCATTATTATGTGTGTGCACACAACACAATGCTAAATTTATCGCGCGGTTCTATACACCAACATTTTTCCATACGGTGTCGAAATTTAGCATGCACGCGCGCACACTAACATTTTTCCGTGCGGCACCGAAATTTATTGCGAACACCTGCACACTAACATTTTTCCGCGCGACACCAAAATTTAGTGCGCACACCTGCAGACTAACATTTTTCCGCGCGGCACCAAAATTTAGTGCGCACACCCGCAGACTAACATTTTTCTGCGTGGCACCGAAATTTAGTGCGCACACCTGCACACTAACATTTTTCCGCACGACACCAATATTTAGCGCCCGCCAACACGCCAATATCTTGCCGCGCAGTGTCAAATTTTACCTATCAAAATATTTTCACTGCGCATCATGTATTTTTAGTGTTCCCTCCTGTGCACACTCATTTTTATGTGCAACAATTTCTGGTGAATTCCGCTGCAGAAATTGGGGCTTTTGCTTAAATTTTTTCCCCAATTTAACATAGACATTCTGCAACTATGAAATTCATTCAATTTCACCCGATAACACCAGTTCAACCTCTGTAACAACAAATCGTTGTGGGTTGACATTTCTGGAATGCATTTATCCAAAAATCAATTCGCAAATTGAGAATTTTAATTATAAAACTCGCTCCAACTCTTATGGCTTCTCTGTAACTTCAAATTCGACCAATTCCAGGGCCAAATTTGGTAGAACAAATATTAAAAAAATAGTATCTCACCACTTGGCCGAATTTCCCCATTTTCTCATAGATTTAAAAATAGAAATTGGGGCTTTTCCCTAATTCTACCCAATTTTTGTTATTTTTTTACCATGGACGCTCTAAAAATTGAAATTTGGCCACCTCGAAATAAATCCTCTTTAATAACCCACAAGCCTGAGAACCCGCTTCTTCAATATAGCTCCCAAGCTAAGCAGCTACACCCTCACAAAAAATGGCCATGGATACAGGTTCAGGTACATTCATGAAGGTATGAAAGATAGATTAATGGGTGTGTGCATACTCATGGATGATTGACTGGATAGTAGGAATTGGTGGTCAGAATGATGGATGAATCCTGGAAAAGATGATTGGAAATGAACTAAGTCCCAACAATATGTATGCATGTCCCCAACTTTAGAACTTACTATGAAATAATTATCCATACTTTATGATTTAAGAAATATTAATATAATATTCTTTTTTGGCTTAAGCTCCCTAGATTAGCCCTTTTTCTTAAATTTTAGGCCCCTCACTTTCCCTAACTAGTGGATTTTAGTCCCCATATCTTTTATCATGGTCGGTCTGTGCACAACTATGTATTTTATATTAATCATTAGACATATACAAAAATAGGTGCAATGGCCTTTAACATCTAAGCTCTTCATCCTAATCGTCACAAAACGACTCACCATCCTATAAAACATAGCATACACACAAAGGCTCCATGGCCTCAACATCATGCACATTTAAGTTGTTGTGCGTTGTATCCAAGAATGTGCACACTTCATCCTTTTACTGCGCAGTACATGCGCGCACTATGCCATGAAAGGTGCATACAAAAAATGATATCAAACAACTCACTAGCTTAAATACCTTTTCATTTACATTTACAATTGGGTTTGGCTGAGGGATATTACACCATATTGGAGGACTTTCTATGCAGTAGCCTTTCCTCCAACATGACCTCCCGCAACTCCACTATGGAAATCCCACAGTATGTCTTGTCTTTCATGATCTAAGACACATCTCCTGAGGATGCTATCTAGTCCCAACTTATACAATTTCCCCGCAATCAATTGATAGTCCACTGCTCTAACCACCATATGACTTTTTTTAGTTGTGGAGTACGTTTATGGGTAGGCCCCTCTACTTAAGAAGACTGCTATGTCTTCTAGGTATTCTGGTATGGCCTCAACCTAGAATGGGTCTTCATATGGGAGATGATCATTGAATGCTCCACCACTTTATCCTGACTCTAATATAGACAAATTATCAGGACCTACGTTACATCTTCCAGGCTTAATGATCACTTCAAATGAAAATTCTTGAAACAATAGCAACCAATGACAAATTATTCCTTCCAGAACAAGTTTATTCACTAGATATTTTAATGCAGAATGATCAGTAAAGAACTTAGAATGAGAGCCTAATAGATAATTTCTAAACTTATGCAAATCATAAATCATAGAAAAACCCTCCCTTTCTGTGGTTGTATAGTTGCGCTCATCTTGCAACAACGTCCTACTAGCATAATAGATAGGATGATCCATGGATCCATCTCCCGGTTGTGCTAAGATGGCTCCCAAGGAAATACTTGTTGCATCTATGTGCATGCGAATTTGTTTTCCCAGTTTGGAAATATTATAATAGGTGTTGTGTTGAGCTTTTCCTTTAATATATCGAACACTTTATCACACTCTCGGGTCTATTGAAAGACTTCAGAACTCTTTAATAGATTTTCCATAGGTGTAGTGATGTTTGCATCTCTTCTGATAAACCTGGGATAGTACCTTGTGTGCCCTAGCATGGAGAAAAACTGCTTAACACTCGTAGGTGGAAACATGTTCACAATAAACACAACTTTGGATGGGTCTACCAGTACTCCTTCTCGACATACTATGTGGCCTAACAAATTTCCATGTGGTACACAAAAGATACACTTTCTGAGGTTCAATGATATTTGCAATTCTCTACATCTGTCAAACATAATATGTAGTATCTCTACATGTTCCTTGAGGAGACTGTATACCATCCAATCATCCATATAAACTTCTATAAACTTGTGGATAAATTCTCGGAAAGATTCTATTACAATCTGGGAAAAAACTACAGGGGCGTTCTTTAGGTCGAAGGGCGTCACATTATATGAAAATGACCCTCATTATGTTATGAAAGTGGTCTTCCTTTTGTATTCTTCTGCAATCCTTACTTGGTGATACCCCAAAAATCCATCTATAAATGAGTAATATTCTTTCCCTGCAACCTGTTCTAGCACCTCATCCATAAAAGGTGTTGGGAACGGGTCATGCACACAGGAAAAGTTAAATCTTATGTAGTCTACATAGACCCTAATTTCCTTTCTGCCTTTCTTTATCTAGATTACTATTGGTCTAACCCATTCTACTTCTTCCATTGAAAAAATAAGTCTTGCTTCCAACATCTTGTCTATTTTCCTCTTCACCTTCTCTTTAACTCTGGGTTTAAGGCAATATGGTATATGCCTTACAGGACTTGATCCTGGTTTTTGTTCAATTTTCATCTCTCCCATAGCTCCTTTAATCCCTTTTAGCTCTGAAAATGTCTTTGGGAACAAGCCCTCATACTCTCGCAACACAATATGTATTTCTTGGCTAGTCTGCTCATCCCATTAGTCTCCCACCATAGCTATCTTAGGTTGCTATGTGGTTCCTAAATTGACTTTGTGCAACTTCAATGGGTGATTATAAGAACCATCAATCTGGCTAGGTATGATGTTCTGGATTTCTCTTCTCCCTTGTGTCTCTTTAATGTCTAAGTTTCTCAATTATTCTAAATCATCTGGGATTTCTAAATCCTTCTCAATATTATAGAATTCTATAGGTATCTTGTCCAAGTTTAGGAGAAGTTTAGATTGAAATTGTTGGCTATGATTTGAACATACCACTAGGTCTTATTTTCGTTCACTAGTATCTGTAAAAAGGAATTCTTTAATTATATTAAAGTTCATGGTACTTACTTGTAAGTGAGAAGTCCTTGCAAAAGTGATATGCCAACGTTTTCCAGTCACTGGTCTGTCTTTTGGTTTCTTCATACACGTACCAATATTTTGGAATTGGTCCTAGTGAATGGGGAAATACTTGAACCCAGAAGAGAGATGGTATTTCTGCAACTTGCCACTATCTCACGCATTGTTCAATATGTACTTTAGGATCAGACTATTCATTGAACAATTGTGCAACTTGGAAATCCATCTGCGTATCTGATTCTAGTTTCTCTTTATCTATAATTCTATATTTGATATCTTGCTTCACATCATCCGAACTTTCGACTAAGGATTTGTGAGTAGTCCACCATCTGGCAGGGGTGTCTTAGAGGGATAAATCCAATACTGAGATCCTTTGATCCTCCACTACCTTTTCTTCCATGCTGACTAGAAAATTGTCAAGGATCAAGGTACCATCATATATTGGGTTTTCTCTAACCTCAGTTCCAACCCATCTAGTTTCTTTGATAGTTGTGCATATTCTTGAAAATATTTCATATGAACCTTGCTGCCAACTGTCAAATGCCAGTTCTGAATATTTGTCTGCTAATTATATGCTCCTCCAACTTACTGATCCATCATCAATAGGATTTATGTAGTCTTCTCTCATTTCTGCTATTACAGTGTACAACTGATCCAGGTATTCTCCCTCCATATTGTTGTCTATTGGATCTATGTATGGAGGGCCTACATACAGATCTAAGGGTCGAACTACTTTTATTCTGTTTGCCTCAAATTTCATAGTGTCTTTCTTTAGGTCAATCACCGCATAATTGTCATAATCCCAATCAATACCAAGTAGTGCAGGATAAGGGTCCTTATCTCCCATGATTTCTATCACCTCAAAATCAGCTACCGTCTTCACTCCCACAACATCTATTTCCACATTCTCTAGTATTCCTATTGGGAAAATACAATATTGATTGGCCATTATTAGCTGGATTGGGGAATATGTCAACTAGGGTTTTCCTAAGGCTTCCAAAGTATTTTTAGGAAGTATATTAACATCAGATCCTAGATATAACATGGCATCCTTAATCTCAAATTCATATAGATGGGATACTAATCTAAACTCTTTTCCAGTTCAAACTTTCCTTCTTTGCACTCTCTGATTATTCTTCTCAGGAAGATTATCCCTTATTCTTGTTTCTAGAGATTCTTCATTCCCTAGAACTAGTTACAGTATGTTGCACAACTTTTCTGTTAACTGGTCATTCCAAAGAATATTAGAAAATAATTGAAACCAAAGGTCAACTACATTTTGTGACTTCTCAGGTTGTCTCATTGGTACTACAGGGTTTTTGGGTGCAATGGGTGAAGCAGGGACTTGTGAAATCTTGGGGAAATCAATAATATGAGGGGGTTTCTCTTGCATCTCAGGGCCATGGATATTCTGAAATAATTTTATGAAATTTTTAAAGAATAGATTATGTTTCAGAGGATCATACCTGTCCTCATTAGGTGTTTCTTTCTAGATCTGATGTAAATTGTCAGCATCTGCGCTAGTCTTTTCCCCTCCTCGAGTAACAATATTAAGGTTGGGCAGTTTCCCTTTAATAAATCTCTTTATCTATGAACTGATGAGGTTAATTCCTCATTGACGTACCCGATATTTCCATTTTTCAATTGGTTCTGGGTAGTCTTGAGTCACGTGCCCATTGGTTCTGTAGTGAGAGCACCATGGCTACCTCAGATGAGGAAAATCTCTAGCCATGTGGCCTTGCTCATCACAATTGTATCATATTCTTGGTCCTCTTCCCCCGATTCTTCCTCCTATGAAGTCTCCTCCGGATCCACCTCCTCAACCCCTTCTCAGTCCCTGAGGGGTTTCATTCACCCTGAATGATGTTCGATCCAACCTATATGCAATTGCATCCAACACTCTACACTGATTCATAGCATGTGTGGTATATGCGAAAAACTCACAGTGCATAGTATTTGATATTGTTGAATACTTACGAATAATGGGGCATTGTCTTGGCTGATGCCCATGGATTTAGAAAATCTCACAATACTTAACTGTTGGTGCTGCTTGATTACCTAGAAAAGCATGATATGGGGTTGGGGTATGGAATGGTAAATTCATATATACTTCCGCAAATCCTCCCATGGGTCCTGATGAGGGTCCCATCGCATTCTAAGGAGGTCCCATTCCCCTCATTCATAGACATTTTTTCACCAGATGTCCTTCTGTGTAACATCCGATACACCAGACTTGCATTCGTCCTGACCTGGGTATCATCAATTATTGAATCTTCTTTGTAAGCACTGATATTTTCCCTTGTAGTTGCACTAAATTTGCATCTGTTGGGGCTCTGGTCACTCTCAGGCTCCCCAGATATCCTACCATGGATTCAATCTTCATTGATTATTCCAAGGCATCTGTCAAAGTGACTATCAGTTGTTGCGTTAACGAAATCCATGTCAGAGGTATAAATCCTTGGATATACCATTCTCTTTGATGTTCCTCATGAATTGGATGTGATAAACTCCCTATAGCATATTTAAACTTCTGTCTATATTCCCAGGCTGATTCTCCTTCTCTTTGCTGAATTTTGTGCAACTGAGATAGAGCTTGTTGTTCTAACTGAGGTAGATTAAACTTTTCCATGAACTTTGTTCATACCTATTCAAGTTTGAATGCTAGACCTTGAACTTGTGGTACTCCTGGCTCAATGGCCTTCATGTACCATTTGAGAGCATGACCTCTCAAAGTAGTCTGGAACTGAACCAATTTATTTGCATCTAGAGTCCCTCTAGACCTCCAGATTGCTTCACATAAGAACCAATGTTTCTCAACATCTTCATCTCCCTTATCCCAAAATTATGGGTATCGAGTAATCAAACCTCCCACGTTACCAACCATTACCGATCTTGCTGCTCCTATCAAAATAAAACCTAACGGTTTTGGTTGCGACCTACCAGGGTATCCCAATATCCTCCTAGTACTTGCACTTTCCAGTTTTGACTAACTAACTGGTTGTACTAGAAAAAAAATAACATAAGAAGGTAGTATAGAATTTACCACTTGTATAGAAGAAACATGGGGCATGGGTGATTTGGGGCTGGAACCACTAGCTTCAGTTCGGGTTTCTTTTATCTAGGCGGCCTCGTTCTCATCCTTTGGAGTGATCTCTTCAGTTGGATTCTTTCCTGGAATCGGGGATGAACCTTCTCTTTCTTCTTCAATATCGAGGTTGACTTCCTTCTCCCTTTCTTCTACACCTTCTCCTTCATTTCCAACCTCCTAGGGAATTATTTCTCTCTATACTTATCTCTCACTTAATATTTGATTGGCCAGTCTTTCCTGTCTTCTCACCTTTCACAACTCTTCCATTTGTTCTTCCTCTACTTCTCCCGATCTGACTTCTTTTTGTAATTTCTCAGACTGTTTTACTGCTTTATTTATATTATCGCACCACCACTTCTCAACTATGGCATCTCTTTTCAAGGCTTGCTCATCTCTTGAGTCCATTTCATTCTACTCCCTCATTTGTCAAAGAACCCTCTCCCCTCTCTCAGGCCATGAATCCACCCCAAACTCACCGCATACCAAGAGAGGGTGTTTATGTTGCCATCTTAGTCGTGGACATAGTCAACATCCCCTCCTCCATCAATAAAACCTTGATCCACAGGGGGATTTCTCTCAACATCCTTCATGTTGCGTCTTTCTTGAAATCTTCTTATGCCTGTGAAAAATATTGATGATTCTCAGCTACAAACTCGATAATGTATCCTTCTTATGTGGTATTGACCTAGAAATCGATCACTCGTGTTACTGGACTATCCAACCGATGAAGTGTTGCGATATTTTCTATATCCCAAGCACAAGTATTCTTGACTCGTTCTTGGAATTCCATAGCTTCTTGGATCCTATATATCTATTGGAAAAGTTCTTCCTAGAAGTTAACCCAAAATATCTCGTACTGGTCACTCGATTTTTCTGAGTAAAATAATACCTCTCGTGTATCTTTCATAGATTTTCCTCTCAACTCCAGTTATTTCCATATGAAGGCTTCGCAATTTCCCTCCCACCAGTGGTGAATATAATATCTGTGAATCCTTAGAAGCATTCTCCCTACAGGTTCCCTTTTAACGCATGTCCCGACAACAAAACCATTTTGTTGGCGCGGAATTGATCAGACCAGGGTCCTTCTTAGGTTACCAAAAAAAGGTACCATGTATTCTAGAGTGCTGGCATTTTCATCTCCTCTGAAGAGAAGAAGTCTCACCCGAAGCGCAACCAAGACAAAAGGATAGGGAAGGGCAAGCAGAATACTTAGGTGGGTTCCCATAACCTTCAAGATTCACCATGATCTTGGGCAAGATAGACTAACTATATAACATATATGAGCTCATTCATCCTATAAGTAAAGATACACAAGTTGCAAAAGAATTCATACACAGAGACATCATATTGATCTTATCAAGCATAAAGAAGTATTGTAAAGATAAAATTCATAAGCATGAACACATAATGACACATTATATTTCACAATTTTGGGTCCTTATTCATCTATTATCATTAGAACTTATCAGATACAATCTCAGAGATACAAATTAGTACTCTGTTACAAACTTCTGACTTTGGACTCATGTCACAAAGATGTATCTTCCCGAAACTTTATACAGATTACATTTTCAGACCCTTTTCTCAACTAAACCCAACAACAACATCCAACTAACAACAACAAAAACCCAACCTATCAACAATATACAAAAACAATAACTATAACAACAACAACAACAACAACCCTTTTACAATAATTTTCATCTTATATATAGGTTGAGTGGGATCTTCTGGCCTTGGGCTCACATGCTTTCTTGTTCTGTTGTAACTTTTTTTGGCTCGTTGGTGTTGTGTTGTCCCTTTCCACAACCGATTTATGTTTCTTTACTTGTTCCAATGTCCAAATTCTTCTGTAGCTTGGCGCAACTAACCAAAACTGGGATTGTAGTCCTTCTCGTGCAACTTCACACCCAAAAACAAAGGTCCCAACATGACTCAGAAAAAAAAACCAAATTAGTTCTTTTTAACCCCTACAATTCTATGTGCTAACACACTGGTTGAACCATCACTTAGTGGAGAAACATTACCTGCAGCCTATAACGTGCTATTTGGAGGTATGGAAGATGAGGAAGGGAATGCAAATAATGAAATTGAGACATTTGGATTCCCAATATTAGACATTACCATAGATGTTTCTATGAAGAATATACCACCGTCATCATTACCTCCCTTCCATGGTATTTCAATAGAAGATCCTGATTCATTTTTTTTTGAATTTGATATACTATGTAGAAGTTATAATTATACTAATATTGCACAAAAATTAAAACGCTTTCCATCCACACTTAAAGACTCAACATTAAGGTGGTTTATGAGTCTAGGAGAGAATACTATCTTATCATGGGATGGTATGATGTTCAAAAACATAGGTATTCCAATAGAGGATGAAAACCTTCAGTAACCACTCACATAACCAGATCAAAGATCAACACACTGATGTTTTGATGTGGTAAAACTCATACGGGGAAACATCCACGGCCCCAACCAACGCGACCACTTGGAGCAGTTTATTAATGCAAAGGAAAAAGATTACAGAGAGATTTTATGAGTTTCTCACAATCAATCATCGACAAATGACCATCCATTCTCTTTAAATAGATATCATGGACTAATTGGGTGTTAAGACACATATCAATGGCCGTTAAGATCAAGGAGAGTATGAACTGTCAGATCACTCTATGTCAGGAACATATCATGAACGTCAGATTTCCTAACTACAAATGCATACTAATGCATACTAAAGAAACACATTAAGAAACACACTTTTACCTAATGACACATCAGAACAAGTATATCTTAACTAACTCCTAAGTGTCTAAATATCCTAACATTCCCC
>SNQJ01S0012031.1:143440-200561 GCA_010110895.2 Picea sitchensis
GTCCATGTGAAAGTGACAAAGAAGGTCACAAGCATACTTAGACTGGGAAAGAAAAATTCCTTCATTGGTTTGCAAAACTTGGATGCCAAGGAAATAGTGAAAAAATCCTAAGTCTGTCATTTCAAATTTCTTCTTAAGGGTGGTTTTTTAAAAGTTTTGAGACACTACCAGTAACGATAAGGTCATCAACATAAAGGACAAGGATTATGAGATGGCTTCCTACTTTCTTGGTATAGACATTAGGATTAGAATGACATCTTAAGAAAGTTGTCCATTTTTGCATACCAAGCTCAAGGAGCTTGCTTGAGACCATAAAGAGATTTCTTAAGGAGACAAAAAAGGATAGAGTAATTTTGGACATAACTAGGAGGTTGTTACATGTAGATTTATTCTTGCAAATCTCCATGCAAGAAGGTAGATTTAACATCCATCTGATTGACCTTCCATTTGTAACATTCTCGAGCATCCATGGCGGACCATGCTATGCCAGAGAACTCTGATTATTCTCTCTGCGGAACATACTGTAACATAGCCAACATCCAACTGAGCTATGCTACATTTCTTTGAAGGACTGCATGCAATTAAAATATATATACATATAGAACTCTTGTAGAAGCTTTATATATAAAAACATAAACACACAAATACATATGTAAATTCACAGATTCACATTGAATAATAGTAAACATATACATGCAACATATACAGGAAATAACCATAAAAATAAACATAGTTATAACTGCACATATGATAACCCATAAAAACAACGTAAATAACAATGCAGAATGTAAATTTATCACACAATTGGCACTTATCTAGGTAATAATGTCACCAATTGTGTGTAGACCTTCCATGAACCTCCCAGCCTTAGACCACACTGTTCATCACTCTCAACAATGAGTCACCCCCGAGCTGGGACTAAACTCCACCTGGGTAAATGGATTTTTAACCAGGCTAAAGGCTCATAGACAACATGAAAGAGTCTATCTCAGGTGCCAACTCAACTAAAAACCTATAGTCCCTCATTCCCCACATGCCTGTCCCACCCAGGAAGTGTGCCCCTTCTCTGCTCAACAATCCTTCAGCTTCCCCACTTCCTTTTTGAGCTTCAACAATAGTTTGGACATGAAGTCTTAGAGTACTATAGTTGTAGTTTAACACCTCCAGGAAATCAATTCCCATCAATTCTCTCACCCAGAGAATTGCTCACAGGCCTGACAACCCACCTCTTCAATATCCCATGGGCCTAACAACCCGCTTCTTTAGTCCACCTCCCAAGATAACCGGCTACACAAACACAAAATGGCTATGGAAACAGGTTCATATATAATCATGAAGATACAAAGGATAGCTCAATGGGTGTGTGCATGCTCATGGATGATTGAATGGATGACTGAATGATGGAAGGAATGATGGGAATAATGATGGAAATGATGGGAAAATGGACTAAGTCCCAACAATATGTATGCATTTCCCCAACTTGACACTTGTCATGTTGGGAGCTACTTTGGACCACTTGTCCCCAACTTTAGAACTTAGGATAAAATAATTATCCATACTTTATGATTTAAGAAATATTAATATAATATTCCTTTTTGACATAAGCTCCCTAGATTATCCCTTTTCCTTAAATTTTAGGCCTCTCCCTTTCCCTAACCAGTGGAGTTTAGTCCCCTATACTCTTTTATTGTGGTTGGTTTGCGCGCATCGATATATTTTATATTAATTATGAGACATATATAAAAATAGGCGCATTGGTCTTTAACATCTAGGATCTTTGGCATAATCAAAACATAAGCATCCTAGCTTATAATAACTGAATCACTAGCCTATAAAAGACAACATATACACAAAGGTTCCTTGGCCTCACAATCATGCACACTTAAGTTGCGACGCACGGTATCCTGGAATGTGCAAACTTCCTCATTTTACTGCACAGTACATGCACGCATTATGCCGTGAAATGTGCATAAAAAATTATATCAAACAACTCACCAACTTAAGTACATTTTCATTTACATTAAAATTGGGTTCGTCCTAGGGATATTAAAATCCCCTCCCCTTATTTATGCACTCTTCTTAGTGCATCATGTACCCATATAAAAAAAAAATTCAAAAATCCTCAAAAAGATGCAGGTATTTTGCCTGCATTGAATCCTCATGCTCTCAAGTAGCTTCCTCAAGATCGTACTAGGTCCATTGGACCTTTATAAGTCCTATGGATTGATTCCTTAGATGTTTGATTTTTCAATCTAGAATATGCACTGGATGCACTTGGAAAGCGCCTTCTTTCTCCACCTGAATCACATTCCAATCAATAACATGATTAGCATCATGTATATATTTCTTGTGTAATGATACATGGAATACATTATGAACAAACATAGATGCAGGAAATGAAATCATATAAGCTACTGGACCAATCCTTTCTAGGATTTAAAACGACCCACAATAGTGAGCTGCCAACTTTGAACAATTTCCCAATTTCAAGGAACTTCTGTTGGCCTTCACTTTCAAGAATACACGATCACCCACTTTACATTCCCTGTGAGTTTTTCCCTTATCAACATAACTTTTCTTCCAATCGTGGGCACCCTTTAAATTTTGTTTGATTTTTATCATTTGATCCTCCATTTCCTTCAGCAAATCTGGCCCAACCACTGCTATGTCTACTGGGTTATCCCAACCTACTGGTGTGTTGCACTTTCTGCCATAAAGTGCCTCAAATGGGCTCATCTTTAGAGATGCTTGGTACCCATTGTTATAAGAAAACTCTACCAAGTGTAGGTAGTCTTCTTATTTTGATGGTTTACCCATCACATACATCCTCAACATATATTCAATCACTTGATTCACCCTCTCTATTTTCCCATTTGATTATGGATGATAAGTTGTACTAAAATTCAAATTTGTTCCAAATCCATTAAATAATCCCTTCCAAAATTTTGAGGTAAATTTTGGATCTCTGTCAGACACTATTGTCTTGGGTATGCCATGCAATCTAGAAATTTCCTTCATATAAAAATCAGTGATGCTGGTTGTCTTGTGAGTGAGCTTAACTGGAACAAAATGGGCATATTTAGTAAGCTTATCCACCACTACCATGATAGAATCATGTTGCTTGTTTGTTTTGGGAAGTTTGGTGAAATCCATTGTTACAACTTCCCATTTCCACTCAAGAATGGGTAATGGTTGTAGCAAACTAGCTGGGTGTCTATGCTCATCCTTTACCTTTTGACATTCCAAACATCTGGAAATAAAATCAACAACCTCTTTCTTCATGCCTGGCCAATAATATTGGCTCTTGACAACTGCAATAGTTTTCTGATATCCTGGGTGCCCAACATAAGACACATTATGCATTTCTCTCAATATCAGATTTTTCAACTCCTGGGTATTTGGTACATAAATTTTGCCCTTGTACATGATAATTTCATCATTATCTATCTTGTATTCCTCAATTTTCTGCTACAAATTCCCTTGTTGTAATTTTGCCACTAAATCCTTGTAATGCAAATCTAATTTGGCAGCCTCTATAATTCTAGGTTTTAAATATGATTGGTATATGCTAATTGTTGTAGCATGCATATCATGCACTCTTCTGTTGAGTGCATCAAACACTTTGTTCTCTTTCTCTTTGATATGCTTTATATCAAAGTCATATTCATTTAGAAGTTCTAACCATCTTCTTTGCCTAGCATTTAGAGTTGGTTGATCAAATAAATATTTCATACCATTATGGTCTTTTCTTAGCTCAAACCTTTTCCCCATGAGATATTGTCTCCATTTCCTCAAGGCATGCACTATGGATGCCAATTCCAAATCATGAGTGGAATAATGTCTTTCATGCTCCTTTAACTTCCTTGACTCAGAACATATAACAAACCCATTTTGATTGAGGAGTCCACCAATTCCCTCTTTACATGCATCTGTGCATACAATGAAGTCTTCATTTGGGTCTGCAATCCTTAGTATTCGAGCACTTGTTAATAACTATTTAAATTGTTGGAAACTCTTTTCACATTCCAATGTCCACTGAAACTTCACACCCTTTCTTTGCAAGAAAGTGATTGGGTGTGCAATCTTTGAGAATCCTTCAATAAATATCATGTAGTAGCCTGCAAGGCCCATGAATTATCTGACCTCTATCACATTCTTTGGCACTGACCATTCCCTAATGGCTTCTATTTTCTAAGGATCCACTGTTATCCCATCCTTTGAAATGATATGCACCAAATAATGAATTTGCTTCTGATAAAATGGGCACTTGCTCAATTTGGCATACAACTAATTCTCCCTTAATACTTGCAACACTATCCTCAATTGATGTTCATGCTCTTCTTCTAAATTGGAATATATAATAATGTCATCCAAAAAGACAATGACAAACTTCTCTAAATATTCTCGGAAAACACCATTCATTAAGCACATGAAAACAACTAGTGCATTTGACAACCCAAATGGCACCACTGTTAATTCATAATGACCATACCTTGTCCTGAAGGTGGTCTTGCTGATATTTTCCTCTTTACAACTTACCTGATGGTATTGTGACCTGAGATATATCTTTGAAAATATCTTGGCATCCTTCAATTGATCAAAAATATCATCAATCCTTGGCAAACGATTCTTGTTCTTAACAATCACTTTATTCAACTGTCTAAAATCAATCCACAATATTAATGTTCCATCTTTCTTCTTCACAAAAAAGACTGGGTCATCCCAAGGTGACACACTTGGGCGTATATGCCCCTTCTTCAAAATTTCTTCCAGCTGCATTTGCAACTCCTTCAACTTTGGTATACTCATTCTGTAAGAAGTCTTTGAAACTGGAGCTTCTCCAGGCATCTAATTTATAGAGAAATCAATATCTCTGTTTGGCGGTAGTCCTGGTACCTCCTTGAACACATCTTAAAAATATTCCAGGACTACACAATCTTCCAAATTTTTCACCTTATCTTTAGGTGTCTCTTCCATATGTGTTGCAAATATTTGACACCCTTTTCTGTAACATTTCTTCAATTGCAATGCTGAAATTTCTTGAATGGTTACTACCCTGGGAATTCCCGGCACCTTCCTTAGGGTCCCTAACTCATCCAAACAAGTAAAGGCCTTGTTATGATAGTATAGGATGGCATGATGCTGGTCCAACCAATCCATCCCAATTAGAAAGTCATAAGAAGCTAAAGGCAAGATGTTCAAATATTCCCTGGTGTTCAGTCCATTCATGTCCATAAGACATGAATTAACCATCTCATTAACTTTTCTTTTGGCTCCTGTAGCCAGCTACACCAACCAATATTTCCAATTCTTTCTTCTTGGAAAATGAAAACTTTCCACCATATTAGGATCTATATAACTATGACTAGATCCTGAATCAATTAAAATAGCAATGGTTTGCTTGTTGATCATACCTTCCACTTCAATCATATGTAACTGATACTCTGCTTGCTTGTTGTCCAGGGATATATAGATCCTTGGTACATTTCTGCCCATGTCCTCCACTATTTCATATTGTTGTACATTATGAACAGTTCTCACTTTTTCACCTCTGTGAGGACAATCTTTGAACATATGATTCCTTTTACAACCCCAACATTTAATAGGTGGTTGCCTTGGCCTTTGAACCCTTGCTTCAATTTCTATGGGATCTCTAGGAGTTTGTTTTCCCTGTGGATTATTTTTGAAGAATGGTTTCTTAGATCCCTTCTTCCTATGATTCACCTTGAATTTTTTTTTGTCTTCCCAATCTTTTTGGAAAGTTGGCCTCGATTTTATTTTCTCATTAGGAGGCTAGTGACTTCCAAATTTGCTTGAGCCACTCTCCTTATCCAATTTATTTTCTATTCTGTTCAATCTATGCATCAAATTCATGTTGAAGTCATCTTTCTTCTCCTTGGATCTCATAATCCTTTCATTATCATATTTATGGCTTTGGACATCCTTCTGCAATTTTTTAATGGTCTCTGCCATATTCATGTTTTCATTCCTTTCATCTCCATGCCCATTGGAGTTTGTTCCTTAAATGCCCAGATGGACATCCATCCCTCTAATCTCATCCTCCTGACTATAAGTCCCATCTGCCTCTTCCATTTCTATGGACTCTATGATGATCCTGATTTGATCTAGTTGTTGTTAACTTTCCAAATTTGCAGCCAACAAAACTTTGTTAGGCTAACTGTTTCAACAATTTCATGAAAATATGAAGCATTCTGGTTCAATAATATATATCAGAATTCTTTCTTCTGATTTCCTGGAAATTTTAATTCTCAGATCAATTTTATGGGTGTATATTTAGATTCCATTGTCCAATACCTTTCCAACGCTTTCTCCCATGCTCAATTCCGAGTCTCAAGAAAAACGTTATGGCTATTTGAAAATTGTCCATTAATTTTTATGTTCATTTTTCAACTTGGCACAACTCTGCACTGTAAATATGCATTTTTGCACCTACTCCTTTGAAATTTTTGTAGGATCTCAATCGGGTTTACTCATATATGTCTTATGGACACTCTATCCAAGTTTTATCTCTTTCTCGATTCTTGGCTGCTAATTACAGCCTGCTGAAATTCCAGACAAAAATACCATATTGTAACTGGTATGATACATGTACCTTCTTTTCCATATTAAACAATTTTAACATGCCCAAAAATTTAATCCAGCTTTTGGAATGTCTTCTATGGATAAATATATTTTCATTGACTTCTCCTCCACCTCAATCTGATTCTGGGGAAAAAAGTTATGGCTCTTTGAAGTTAGATGGGTCTTAAAATTTACCCTTCACTGTTTCTACTGTAACTTTCTCATAAAAGCTTTGTTTGACGAACAATTTACACCAATAGAAATCTCTCTCCGAGCTCTTTTATTTGAGTTGTATAGACAAAGTGTCCCTTGGCACACTCTTTTCTTGTGGTTTTTGCATTGCTAAAAACGCTCTTAAGAGCCTCAAAAACACGCTGTAAAAAGATGACATTCTAATGATATAAAACGTCATAGAAAATCACTGGTTTTTTGTTGTTGTTCACCCTTCAAACAACTTCGTGTGCACATATTTCAACCTGTAACCCATATTTACCCTGCACAAAAACAACACAAGGTAAATCGTGCTTCACGCACCTATAACCACTGTGCATCACTTCTCTTTTGCACCAATAACTACGCACTACTTTTGTGTCACGCACCATTATCCACCACACACAGTTTTTGTATCGTGTGCTGATATTTTGCGTGCATTATACTTTACACGTTGCACCATGCCATATTTTAGTATGTCTCCACTGTGCACCACTAACTAAAGTGTCGCGCGATAACATATACCCACATTGTGTGCGCACCCACAAAACTCCTCTGCACTCTGCCAACATTGTGCACATCACACATGTCATTATTATGTGTGTGCACACTGCACAATGCTAAATTTATCGCGTGGTCTTGTACACAAACATTTTTCCGCACGACACTGAAATTTAGTGCACACACCCACACACTAACATTTTTTCGTGCGGAACCGAAATTTAGCGTGCACACCTGCACACTAACATTTTTCCGCGCTGCACCAAAATTTACCGCGTGCACCAACACGCCAATATCTTTCCGCGCAATGCCAAATTTTAAATATCACAAGATTTTCACTAGGCATCATGTATTTTTAGTTTGCCCTTCTGCACACACTCATTTTTATGCGCATCAATTCCTTGTGAATTCTGCTGTGGAAATTGGGGCTTTTCTTAACTTTTTCACCAATTTACCATAGACATTCTACAACCAAAAAATTTGTTCAATCTTACCTCGATAACACCAGTTCAACCTCTGTTAACAAAAAATCATTGTAATTTGACATTTCTAGAACGAATTTATCCAAAATCAATTCGTGAATTGAGAATTTTAACCACCAAACTCGCTCCATCTGTCATGGCTTCACTATAAATTCAAATTCGACCCATTCTAGATCCGAATTTGCTAGAACAGATATTAAATCAGGAATTTCTCATCACTTGGCCAAAATTCTCCATTTACTCATGAATTTAACAACAGAAATTGGGGCTTTTCCCCAATTCTGCCCAATTGTTGTTACTTTTTACCATGGACGCTCTACAAACTGAAAATTGGCCACTTCGAAATAAATCCTCTATGAAATTTTGCTTCAACTCCACTTGTTCGGCCCATCCAGGATCAACGTTGAAAACTGAAGCTCTGATACCCATTTGTAACATCCCCGTCCATCCATGTTGGGCCACGCTACACTAGACAACTCTTACTATTCTCTCCATGGAACATAATGTAACATACCCAACATCCAACTGAGCTATGCCACATAATTTTTCCTTTGAAGGACTGCATGCAATTAAAATATATATACATACAAAAATCTTGCGGAAGCTTTATATATAAAACCGTAAACACACAAATACATATGTAAATGTACAGATTCACATTGAATAACAGTAAACATATACATGCAACATATACAGGAAATATCCATAAAAATAAACACAGTTATAACCACACATATGATAACCCATAAAAATAAGCACGTAAATAACAATGCAACATGTAAATTTATCACACAATTGGAATTTATCTGGGTAAGAATGTCACCAACTACATCCAGACCTTCCACGAACCTCCCATCCTTATACCACAATGTTCATCACTCTGAACAGTGAGTCACCCCCGAGCTGGGACTAAACTCCACCCAGGTAAAGGGATTCCTAACCAGGCTAAAGGCTCATAGAAAATAGGAAAGAGTTTGTCTCAGGTGCCAAATAAACTAACATCCTATAGTCCCTCATTCCCCACATGCCTGTCCCACCCAAGAAGCATGCCCCTTCTCTACTCAATAGTCCTTTGACTGCCCCACTTACTTTCCGAGCTTCAACAACAGGACGAACATGAAGTCTCAGAGCACTGTAGCTGCAGTTTAACACCTTTAGGAAATCAATTCCTAGCAATTCTCTCACCCATAGAATTGCTCACGAGCCTGACAACCCGACTCTACAATATCCCATGGGCCTAACAACTTGTTTCTTCAGTCCAAATCCAAAGCTAACCAGCTACACGAACACAAAATGGCTATGGATACAGGTTCAGATACAATCATGAAGATACGAAGGATAGCTCAATGGGTGTGTTCATGCTCATGGATGATTGACTGGATGACTGAATGATGGAAGGAATGATGGGAAGAATGATGGAAAATATGGGAAAATAAACTAAGTCCCAACAATATGTATGCATGCCCCCAAATTGACACTTGTCATTTGGGAGATACTTTGGCCCACTTGTCCCCAACTTTAGAACTTCGGATAAAATAATTATCCATACTTTATGATTTAAGAAATATTAATATAATATTCCTTTTTGGCTTAAGCTCCCTAACTTACCCTTTTCCTTAACTTTTAGGCCTCTCCCTTTCCCTGACCAGTGGAGTTTAGTCCCCCATACTCTTTTATCGTGGTCGGTCTACACGTAGTGATGTATTTTATATTAATTATGAGACATATACAAAAATAGGCGCATTGACCTTTAACATCTAGGCCCTCTGACCTAATCAAAACATAAGCATCCTGGCTTATAATAATTGTCTCACCAGCCTATAAAACACAACATATACACAAAGGCTCTCTGGCCTCACAATCGTGCACACTTAATTTGTTGCGCACACTATCCTGGAATGTGCAAACTCCTCATTTTACTGTGCAGTACATGCACACACTATGGCATGAAATGTGCATACAAAATGATATCAAACAACTCACTAGTTTAAGTACATTTTCATTTACATTACAATTGGGTTCGACCTAGGGATATTACACCATTTATGTGACAAAACAAGGGAAAGAACAAGTCGGAAAGAATTCATTTTGGCTACAAGGGAAAATGTTTCATTATAGTCAATTCCTTCAACTTGAGAAAATCCTTTGGCAACTAACCGAGCCTTGTGTCTTTCAATACTTCCATCTGATGCATACGTAATTCTATAGACCCATTTACATATGACAATTTTTCTTCCTTTTGGAAGAGGTACAATATCCCAAGTATCGTTTTCCATTAAAGAATGATACTCTTTATTCATTGTTGTATCCCAATCTAGATGACCGGAAGCTTCTACAAATGTCTCTAGATCATGAGTTTCTGAAACCTGAGCCAAAAGAGAAGAGGCTTGCTAGAACTATGAACGTGTCTGACATTGATTTGAAGGATCACTGACAAGATCACCAACTACTTCCCGTGTTGAATGGACCCATGTAGGAAGCGGTGGAGTTGGTGTTGGTTCAGGCTCAAAGGAATCATATGGAGGAAGGTGAGCAGGCGGAGGTGGATTTTCATCCTCACTGTCATCATCTGAAGAAGAAACCAAAATAAAAGAAGGCACAAATGTCAAAGATGACTCGCAGGCCGAAGAAGGCACAATCGTCAAATTAGGCTCGCAGGCCAAGCAATTTTCATCAAATTTAACATCTCTTCTAATAATAATTTCATTACAATGTGTTTGAAGAAGTCTATAACCTTTGGCATCTTCAGAATAACCAATAAATATACACTTCTCACTTCTAGGTTGCAATGCTTTCCTCTTCTCATCAGGAATGTGAGCCCATGCTATACTGCCAAATGCACATAAGTGACTTACATCTGGTTTAATTTTAGTCCAATATTCTTTCGATGTTATATTTTTAAGAGTTTTTGTGGGAGTGTGATTTACTATTTAATTTTCACATTTGATGGCTTCCACCCAATACTTTAGACTTAATCCTTGAGATTGGATCATACAATTATCCATTTATTTTAATGTGCATTTATTTCTCTCAGCAACACCATTTTGTTGTGATGTATATGGAACAATGCGTTGCATTTGGATTCCCTGTGTAGTGCAATAAATTGTAAAATTATTTTTCACATATTCACCTCCATGATCTGTTCTTAACTTTTGAATTTGATGTCCATGTTGCTTTTTCTACAAGGGCCTTGTAGGCCAAAAACTTGTCAAAAAATTCACTCTTAAGTTTTAAGAAGCAAACCCAAGTACATCTGGAAAAGTCATCAATGAAAGTTAAGAAATAATTGCACCCAGAAAAAGAAGGAGAGGAAAGTGGACCAAAAAAATCATTGTGAACAAGCTACAAAGGACTCGAGGCATGCTAAGAGGCACGTTTGCCAAAACTGTCTTGATGATGTTTTTCAAGAACACAACTGACACAAACAACATCTCTACATGAAACAATAGGAAGACCATTCACCATTTGTTGATTACATAGTTGTTGCAATGAGAGATAGTTTAGATGACCGAACCGCTCATGCTAAAGTTTTCTCAAGGCATCGCTATGAGCAATAAAAACTGATGAAAAATATGATGACCCAAAGTTGTCAAACTTTTACAACCTGGTAATATCATCAACAATTCCAGTTGCAAGAACATGCTTAAGATCTTTTAGATCCTTGATTACAACTTGGTGAGGCTAAAACTCTATGGTTTTACCTTCACTTGAATGCATGATTTGATATACTGATAGGAGGTTGCAAGAAATACTTGGAACACATTATACATCATTGAAATTACCATTTTATACTTGAACTATTCCAGATCCTTCAACACTAAGATATCTATCATCACCAACAAATATTTTCTTGGTATTACATTCATTTAGAGTAGAAAATATGTCTCTATCCTTAGCCATATGATAATATGCTCCAGATTCAATAAGCCACTCATCAAAAGTAGAAGTAGAAGTTGTATTGAAGGAGAAACCAAAAGTTCAAAGTGCATGTACATGAGAAGAAGAAGAAGAAGTAGAATCAATACTGATGTTGTGCTTCTTCATCGCTACTTCTAAAGATGTCATCTTCTTGAAACATTTGGACTCATCATGACCATCTTTATCACAAAATTTTCAATGTCTGTCAATCTTCTTATTTTAATATTTTGCTCTTTTTCTCCATTACGAGAAGAAGCTGTCTGAGTGGGTTTGGGACCCTTATATTGCTTGTTTTTGTGGCGAGGATGTTGCTTCTTGGGATTCTTGGGTTTATCTTTCTGATGGAGAACTAAGGTTTTGTTTGAGGTACCTGCAGTGTTGATCACTCCAAGTTTTACTAAATTATATTTCTCTCTAATCGAAGCATCACAAAATTTCTCAAGACTGGGTTTTTGATACGCTGTCCCTAGAGCCTCTTGCATGGCATAAAAGGTAGATAAAAACACAGAATATGCACTACCTATCTTAGAAAGAATAATATAGATGAAACAATCTTATTTTATCTTTATCTTACATTCTTCACATAGAGTTATGAGTGTTTTAAACTTAGATAGATAGTCTTCAATGCAAGAAAAATCACTTGGACTTAAATTTAGTACTTGATTTTCTAACTGTTGTGCTCGAATAATATTTTGTTTACCAAACACAAATTCAATCTTTTCCCAAGATTCTTTGGGTTTATGAATTGATTGAAGGTGGAACCTTAAATCAGGAGAGATGGAAATTCTGGTTAATCCACGTTCTTCATCATTCCTATTATCCCATTTTACTTTCTTATCAACATCAGTTGTTATTGTTTCCTTTCCAAAGGTAATCCGGTACAAGCCTTTACTTCTTAATAAATCCTCCATATGGGATTTCCATTGGAAGTAGTTGGTGCTGGTAAGTAAGAGATTATTTGTAGAAGACATATTAAATATGCAAATAATATGGATTTAAAAACTGAAACTGATGATCTGAATGGAAAGATCTCGAAAAGTCATGCGGTTTTTAAAAAAACGAACTTCGGATGTGAGAGTTATGCCCTTTTTAAAAAAGGAATAAACGGTAACCAAAGGACCACATGGTGGTGTAAGTTGCTTTATGAAGTGACCCACTTTTATAAAGAGAAGTGAGGATCAATTTTACATTGAAGTTGCTTCATGCAAAATAAATAACTCTAAAATAAAATATTAAAGCTACTTATAGTGATTCACTTTTATACTTGAAGTGAAATACACTTTACAATTTTAGCATGAATTTTTTCAAAAAAAAGTAACAAAAGAGAGACTTGATGATCCAGATTTTATGAGAAGAACGAAATGAATATAGATTATTAACAGGTGTTTAACAAAAAATAACAAAGATACAGTAAAATTGGTTTTCTATTCAATAACGAAATAAGCTGAAACTGTAAAATGCAGCGGAAACAAGCTTCCTGGAATGGTGGTGGCTTATCTCTAAGAAGAGATGTGACGGAAGCGCGCATTATCAAGAAGAAGGTTACAATGAGGCTCTAAAGGCCTTTTTACAATAAGCAAGAATGCCAAAAACCCTAGGCATCCAAAAACCTAACCCTAGGAGATGAAGCACCAAAAGTCATGTGGGCTTTGTTTGGGTAAGCTAGTACATCAACTTCTCGGGGTCATAACTTTTGCATATGATTTCCGTTTTAGGTGTGTGATAGCCCGTTGGAAAGGTATCACCAAGGAGATTCATTTTGGGGGATCAATGATTCCTTCATCTATCTTTGAGGATATCGATACCGAAAAACCTTCATTTAGGCCCTCAAAATGGCCCCAGAAGTAAAAACCACTAAAAATAGTAAATTGCCAAAAATGTCAGAAAATTGTTTTGAGCCAGTTGGAAAAGGTGGGTGGCCACTGATATCCATCTGGATCACTTGAACTCAAGAACTCTTAATAAAGAAAATTTTAACCAAATGGTCTAGAAAAACACATTGTATTGTTTTGCAAGAGGATTGTTGTTGTTGTTGTTGTTGTGCTAGAAAAAATCTCTTTTTACACAAGAAAAAAATTTCGCTTCTCGATGACAACAATGCTTAGATCTCGGTTAGCTTACCCGGAAGACGTATCTTTTCCTATATGTTTCTGATTTTCTGAGATCACACAAGGCACGGGGCAAAGAGAATACACAGATCTAAATGAGTAGCAACCCAGAAACAAATAATACAAAACCGAAATAAAACCAAAATAATACTTTGCAAAAATTAAAAAAATGCGTATTCAAGCTTTATACCTCCAGATTTGACTGTAATGGTCGTATCTTAAGCAAACAGAAACCTTTTCGAGTGAAACAAAAAGTGTTCCAAACTAAAATGAGTGCTATGAATGCAATGGAACAGTCCTCTCGACTGAGAAATGTATGAAAAATGAAAAAAAATGGAGATGAGGAAACTCGGCTTCACGATATCGATCTACAATAGGAGCGGGTCTTCAAACAAGCCCTGATACCATGTTAGACAACACAGGTATTCCAATAGAGGGCGAAAAACCTTCAGTAACCACTCACATAACCAGATAAAATATCAACACACTGATGTTTTTACCACTCAATGGAACAATCCTCTCAGCCCAAAAATGTATGGAAATGACAAAAAATGGAGATGAGGCAACTCGACTTCATGATCTTGATCTACAATAGGAGAAAGTATTCAAACAAGATTTGATACCATGTTCGAAAACACATGTATTCCAACAGAGGATGAACACCTTCAGTAACCACTCACATAACCATATCAAATATCAACACACCGATGTTTTGACGTGGTAAAACCCCTACGGGAAAACATCCATGGCCCCAACCAATGCGACCACTTGGAGCAATTTATTAATGAAAAAGAAAAAGATTACAGAGAAATTTTACAAGAGAGTTTCTCACAATCGATCATTGACAAATGACCCTCGATTCTCTTTAAATAGAGATCATGGACCAATTGGGTGTTAAGCCATGGATCAATGGTCGTTAATATTGAGGAGAGTATGAACTGTCAAATCACTCTGTGTCGGGAACATATCGTGACCATCAGATTTCCTAACTACAAATGCATACTAATGCATACTAAAGAAACACAAGAAGAAAAACGCTTTTACCTAACAACACATTAGACCAAGTAGATCTTAACTAACTCCTAAGTGTCTAAATATCCTAACATATGAAAGAAAATTTCCTCCAGAAATATTAGGATTATTGCAAACCTAGAGATTCTAGGAATGATATATTTAAAATGTAGCAGCCTGAGGAGGAGAATCTGAAAGATTACCTAGAAAGGTTCCTATATAATTATCAAAAGTAAAAACAATTTTCCTTAGACACAACCACAATTAGTACCATCTTCCTAAAGAGTATAAGGGATGACTGTATCGAGGTACTGAACCTCATGAGTTCTGGGGATGTATATCATAAGACATTTGCATACGTTGAATAGTATTGTAAAAGGTACTCCTACAGTCAAGCCAAAACAAGAAAACGTGTAAGGGATCCTATAAGCATAACTACTAAACCTACTCCAGGAGGTTTTACAAGGATATAATTAGGGAATCTACTAGAAAAATTCAAAACAAACATCCTAAACATAATCAACACCCAGTTAAACACCATGAAGATAAAAAAGAAACAACAAGAAGAAAATGCTACTTTAGCAATTTTCTATCCTCGATGTAGGAAAAGGAATCCTGAAAAAGAATGTGCTATTAATGTCATTCAAATTTGTGGCATCTATATAGAATACTACCCTACCAACGAGTTCCCTTCCTTACCAAGACTAAAACTCATTTTTAAGGGAGGTGGAGAACCTCAAGAAATATCATATCCTCCTAAGAGAGAATGGAGACAAAAAAATCCTAATATTTTTTTCGATCCTACCACACAATACCCACAACAACAATGGATTCCTCTAATGCATTACTCTCAATGGACACATCATAAACTACAAGTCCAACCTTGGCAACAAGGATGGGGGGGGAATGCATATGGGAATGTTCATTTTCAACCACCAACTTTTCCTACTTACCCACAATATCCTTCCAATATTTCTTAGTTGTTACCTAGATTTAATCCACCTGCTCTACCTCCACCTTCCCAGCTATAACAACAAATCACATTTCCTTTTAACCCAAATAAGTAGCCACAAATGCAAGCTTCACCTAATCCAAACACCCCTTGGCCTACCCCTATTCTTGCACAACCCATCCCTACTCCGCATAATAGACCTACAAAAATTGTATAGAATCTTGAAGTACATACTTTCCCAACTTATGTGATAACTCCTACTTCACTGAATGAAATTCAATTAAGATATGGGAAGGTCTTGAATAAACCAAATTCTGTAGTGGTTATTAAAGAAGACGAACAAATATATAACCAAACAAATGAAGAAGAATACATCCTTGAACAAGAGGAAATTCCTCCTCACACTCCTCAACCATCATAAATACCTTAGTAAACTAATCCTCCACCTTATCCAGAAAGGTTACTTGTGAAGAAACCTGAGGTACCTCTCGGACATGATTTAGAATCTTAACTAAGGAATATATTTGTAAATATTCCCCTACTTCAAGCCATCAAAGATATTACTATCAATACCAAAATTATAAGGGATCTTTGCATTAAAAATCTTGGAAGGAAGAGGAAGGAACCTCTTGTTATACAGGTGGTCGGACAACTGTCAGAATTTATATAAGAAATTCCATCTAAATATAATGATCCGGGAAATCCATTGGTGACTAAAGAAAGTAATGGTATTTCTTTGTCAAAAGAACTTATTAATCTAGGAGCAGAAATAAATGTTATGACTATTGACACCATGTGAACACTGCAACTAAATCACTTAAGGACAACACATACCTTGCTGGAATTGACAGACAAATTAGTCATTAGCCCAATAGGAAGTTTAAATGATATAATCGTTACCTTAGCCTCCTGGGAGTATTCTATGGACTTCTTTGTAATTCATTCAAAATACTCCAAAACTGGACATCCAATTGTGCTTGGTTGACCTTGGTTGGCCACTGTTGATGCATTTATTAGTTGTCAGTCTAGGGAGATGAAAATTTCTAATGGGACCCACAATCAGAAACTTATTCTCTTTCCTCTTACCCAACTAGCCATTGAAGTTTCTTTATGGTTGGAGAATCCCTATGGGGAGGATAACTGTGATCAACTCATGTTAACACTTGAGCAAGTAAAGCGAGTTCAATAAAAAACTGAAGAACAAATTTTAACACTGTTTTTAGCGAATACAAAATGTATTGAGTATCCTCAATCTTTTCCAGAATTTACACATATTTTCATCCCTGAATTTCAAGAGTTCTAGCATCCCTCCACTTCTATATTGTTCACTATATCAACAATAAATAAAGAAGAAGAGTCAATTGTTCATACTATTGAAATCAGTCCTCGAAAATCTCTATATATCAATTCTAGCTTGAAATTGGATCAACAACAAAAATTGATCCAAATTTTTCAAGGACAGTCTGGTTCTTTTGCATGGGATTACTCTGACATGAAAGGAATTCACCTGGATACCTGTATACACCATATTTACACCAATGATCAAATTAGACCTATTAGGTAGCCCCAAAGAAGAATGAATCCATCCTTAAACGAGATAGTGAAAGAAGAGCTCCAAAAACTCCTACATGTCAATTTTATTTACCATATTTCAGATAGCAAGTGGGTATCCCCATTAGTTATTCTTCCAAAGAAGAATGGAAAATGGAGGATTTTTGTGGACTTTAGAGAGTTGAACAAGGCCACCTATAGAGATTATTTTCCTTTTCCTTTCATAGACCAGGTCTTGGACACCTTGTCTGGGAAGATGTATTTTTCTTTCTTATATGGGTTTAGTGGGTATAACCAGATCCAAATTGCCCCTGAAGATCAGGAGAAAACCAAATTTACTCTCCCATGGAGTACTTATGGTTATAGGATTCTTCCCTTTGGTTTGTGTAATGGCCCTACCACCTTTTAGAGGGTTGTCCTAGCTATGTTTTCTGATCTAACCCATGACTGTGTATAATTCTATATCGATGACTTCACAGTATATGGGGATGATTTCCAACAAGAATTGGACAATTTGGAGAAGGTATTGATCAGGTGTAGAGAGTCTAATATTTCCCTTAGCCATGAAAAATATAGAATGCTTCTCACTGAAGGGATTGTCTTGGGCCATCATATTTCCAATAACAGAATAAGGGTAGACCTTGCCAAAATTGAAATTATTTCTCAAATTAAAATCCATAGCTCACATAAAGAAGTTAGAAGCTTCTTAGGGCATGCTAGATATTATAAGAGATTCATTCAAAATTTTACAAACTTAGCAACCCCACTATTCAAATTGTTAGAAAAAAAGGTTGAATTCCATTGGGATGAACAATGTCAGATTTCTTTTGAAATTTTAAAGAAAAATCTTTCAAGTGCCTTTGTTTTAAGAGGACCATACTAGTATCTCCCCTTTCATATATACACAAATGCCTCAGATACCTCTTTGGGGGTTGTTCTAGGAAAAAGAGAAAACCAACTTCCTTATGCTATCTACTTTGTTAGCAAAAATATATTCCCTACCGAAGTAAATTATACTTTCACTTAAGAGGAATTCTTATCAGTAGTTCATGCCATTAATAAATTTAGACACTACATAACATGGTATGATGTTTTTTGTACACACAAACCACTCAGCCATTAGGTTTTTAATGAATAAACATGTGACAAATGATAGAGTTACTAGAAGGTTGTTATTGTTGCAAGAATTAAATATTACTATCATTGACATACCTAGAAAACATAACCTCGTTTCTAATTTCCTAACTAGAATTATTCATATGGATAATAATGCATCGGTGGATGACATTTTTCCGGATGAAAGTTTGTTTAATATTTCTACTTACACTCCTTGGTATGCATATGTGGCTAACTATATTGTAACATGAAAATTACCTCAGAATCTGTCCCCTTGAGAAAAACAAAGGATTATTTAGTTGAGTGCAAATTATATGTGGCATGATGATTGTCTATACCGTACATGACATGATTTGGTGATTATAATATGTGTACAGGAGGATGATATGTATCACATATTCAAATCATTCCATGATGGCCCATGTGGAGGCCATTTTACTGATAAGAGGACAACATACAAAATACTATAGTCAGGCTACTATTGGCCAACAATTTTTAGGGATGAAAAGAAGTATGTGGCCAGTTGTGATGATTTTTAGAGGATGGTGAATCCAACTACAAGTGATGAGATGTCTCTTCAAGATTAGGTAGTAATTTAAACTTTTGAGAAATGGGCTTTGGAATTTGTAGGACCTATCGACCCTATGTCTTGAACAAGAAGGTACATACTAGTCTATATAGATTATGTGACTAAATGGGTAGAGGTTAAAGCTTTGTATTCTGTAAATGAACAATTTGTTGTTGATTTTCTATTTGAAGATATCTTTACTCATGTTGGTGTGCCTTGAGAAATAGTGACAGACCAAGGAACCCAATTTACCTCCAATTTGGTCAAAGCCATTACTGAAAAATATCATATTAAACATAGAAAATCCTCGCCTTATCACCCCCAAGGAAATGGAAAAGTGGAATAAAATAACAAGGCTGTAGAGGCTATACTTACAAGACAGTTCAGTTACACCATAAATACTGGGTTGATCAGTTTCCTAAGGCCTAGTGGTCCTATAGAACAACTTGGAGAAACAAAACATGCCATACAACTTACGAATTGGTTTATGGGAAGCAGGTGTTTCTTCCCATAGAATTTCAAGTAAAAACCTTCAGGACTATTATGCAATTGGGGATGGATTTGGATGAAGCTAAAAAATAGAGGATATTCCAGCTGAATGAGCTTGATGAAATTAAACATGATGCTCTTCAGAGGGCTACACTCATTCAAGAACAAAGGACTAATTGACATGATAAGTACATCAAGAAGAAATATTTCCATCCAAGTGATTGGGCTCTGCTGTATGACAATAGGTTCAATAATTTCAAGGGAAAATTATGCACTCAATGGTTGAGACCCTATGAAGTAGACATATTTTACGACAGTGGTTCAGTGAAGATAAAAACCATTGATGAAGATCAGACCTCCTTTGTTGTAAATGAGAACCGATTGAAAGTTTATCATTAGCCTTTGTCTAAAGAGGATTTTATCAAACAGGTTCTTCAAAATTTTGAAATGCAATTGGTAAGAAAGAGGAGTTCTCCTCCTCTTGATCCACCACTATATGTTTTTCTGTGTGATTTAAGTCAAATTTGTACATATATGTATATAGGTATGTTGTTATATAGTGATTGTGGTGTTACTGACAAAATCCAAAGATAATTTTGTTCTCATTTAGATAAGCAATAAGGAGGACATCTACCATGTGTAAGTTTATTCCTTTATCCAACCCTGCTACATTACTCATGGAAAAGGAGCCTAGTGGAGTTTTCTTTAAGTTTTTCAGACTCCTTAAAATTGAAAACACCGGCGAGAAATAAATGATATGGGATCGAGAAAAATCTATAGGATAGTAGATGGAGTTTTCTTTAAGTTTTCCAGACTCCTAAAAATTGAAAACACCAACGAGCATTAACTAGCCTGGGCTTGAGAAAAATCCACAAGACAATAATAGTTAGGATTTCCTTTCCAATAAAATGGAAGTGGTAAGAGAAGCAATGGTTAGTCTAGTTCCAAAAAGAAGAGTTTTTTGCAACTCTACAGGAGGTTGTCCAGCTACAAATTCCTTCTTTTTACAGAGCTTGGAGCCCAATCATTGGATTATTTTGCCTCATTTTATGACATTTCCCATACAATCTCAAAATTCATGTACTGGTGTGTTTTTTGTAGTTTGCAACATGATCCTTCACCAAAAAAAAATTATATTAGAAAGTTCCAACATCTTCTCCATCTTGACCCTCATAACATGTTTAGACATGAAGAGAATCCTACAATATTCCAGGTAACTTGTCAAAGCTTCATCCGAAAGTGAAAAAAACAATCTATGTGTTGTTCCTGTACTAAAACAATACTCTGTGTTGGTATGATACTAAAACGATACTCTATGTTGGTATGATACTAAAACTATACTTTGTGTTGGTCTAGTACTAAAACGATTCTCTGTGTTTATATGATACTAAGCCTGTGATCCTGTACTGATGGTGTAATTTTGGTGACATTTTTATATACTTGATATTTCCCTTATTTGATAAAGTACACTTCAGGTAATGGAGTTATGAGCTCACTATTTATTCCTTTTATTGAGAATCACATTATTTTTTTGTTAAACATATGGTTATTCTCAAATACCTTTGTGACCTTAAGTTATTAAAACTCCCTATCATTATCTTCTGAAGTCTTCATGTTTTCCCCTATTTTCAAAATCATTTATGATGTAGAAAATTATCTTCATGAAGTGATCATCCAGTTTGAAAATCTCTTGTCAAAAATTTTTGTTCATGTGATGTTGAAATTATGATTATGCCACTTACTATAACCTTAAATTGTTTCAAACCTATGACATAGATCATTTCCCAATGGTGAATTTTGGTCACATCACCAACATTCTCTATAATCATTACAAAAACCAGTAAGAATGGGATGTGATGTTACTTCTAGGTATGATCGTCACCTTATTCATGGATACAATACCTCGACATAATTTATGACTCTTTCCTTAGCTCTCCATCATTTAAAATATCCAACCATTGTCTTCTCGTTTTCATTATAAACGCTCTTCTAGATGGCTTTTCCATCCCAATGAGCATTATTTACCCGATTCATACAATACAACACCACTCTATTCTCTCATACTATCTCATTAATCTGCCTCCATCAACCTGTTCTTGTAATTTTTCTTCCAATACCAAACCCTCATCTGAATTCTATTTTATACACTTATTTTGAGACCCATTTTTAATCTGGCATGGGGGTTGTTGGGAATGAACATGTGTTCCATATGTACAGAGAAAAGGAGTATAAAGCATGCAAAGAGAAATTTGAAAGGGTCAGTTGGGTTCCCTTCTTAGAAAAATTAAGAGGACATCATGAGGGGGTATCCCACACCTTCACCCAAAGTTATGATGGATAAAGAATCCAGTTGGGGGAACTAAAACTAATGATCACTAAATCCACCATAGCAGAAGAAACGAAGTTACCTTCTACCAGAGAGAAGTATTTCAAAGGCATCATCATTGATAGGAGACTCTATCAGAAATTTTTGAAGGTTGAGCATCTTGACAGAGATTGGACAAAATGTGTCTCATGGATCTAGATCAAGGAGGAATATTGGATGATGCTTGTCTATTTGCAGAATTGTTTAACTTATGAAGGGAGGTATGCAATAACTTTCCTTTATCATTTAAGGCTCTTGTTTCATTTTGATATAGGACCACAAATAGACTTTCCCCATTTTATTTGGATGATTCTGAATAAAATTGTGAGATCGGTTAAGTCTTCCTCTAAGAAGCCTGAAACTAGTCTCTATCATCATGGGTTGATGAAACTGCTTGTTTTCCATGAGTTGAGAAAACGAGACAACAGTTGGAAGAAACTCCTCACATAAAAAAATTCTCAAGAAGTTTCTAAGTATGTAGAAGGAAATGTAACATGGGAATATAATAAGGAGTTAGGTAGGAAGAAGGGAGACAATAGAAAGAAAGGAAAGAAATCCAACAATGAAGTAGATCCTGTTGGCCCTAGTTCATCAAAATTTGTAAGAAAATTTGACAAAGGAAATACAGTAGTGTTATAAGAACAACCTGCACCTATGGTGGAACGATCATCCAAAACCAAGAAAATTTGCCCAGACCTATCCTCTAAAAGAAAAACACAAATTAGTGAGAAAAAGGAGGAAGAAACATAGATCTGGTAGTGATGTTGGAAAGATTGTAGGTAGTGTTCCATAAGTACTCGTTGAATTACCTCAGGAGAAAGTAGGATAAATTGCAGATAATGTTCCAAAAATGATTGATGAAATACCTCAGGAGAAGGTTGGAGAATTAGAAAAGACCCCTGAATTGAGACTCATAGGTAAGAAGAAACTTAGAGTCAATAAAGGGAGTGTTATGGTACATTCCTCTAGAAGAAAGACAAGGAGTACACAACAAGAACAAGTTCCAACACCTACATATTTTTACTCTAGAAGAAAAACGAGGAAGGAAAAGGAAAAACACAGTCCAATGCCCAACTTTGAGCTTAAAAAGAAGAAAAGGAGATTGTTTGAGGAGGAAATTTCTATTCCTGTTGGAAAACCCAAGGAAGCATCAAATCCATCACACAAAACCACTCGAAGCATGGATAAGTAGGTCACAATTCCTCATGTTCCTTAATTTCCAGAGGATCTAGTTGACATTCCAACCTCACTAGAGAAAGAAGATATGTATGTAACAACTATTAGCGAAACAGAGGAATTAGTGACAATAAAACTGAAGGATTTAAGGAGGGAAGTTGAAGACAGGAAGGAGATAACTGAGAAAGCAATCCTTGAGTCTATCATTTCTTTGGACAAACATCAGTTGGTATTGAAAGTTGAAAGGCTTACAAAACAAAATGAATTTTGAAGCAATAAGTGGAGGAGTTTAAAGTTTTGGACATGCAGATCAAGAAAGAAAATGCACAGTTGAAGGAGAATAACTAAAGGCTACAGTATGAGAATGACGAGATATCTGTGAAGATAAATAAGTTTCTACACCTAATACAATACACACAGGAGTTGTTAAGAGGGATCTTAACGATGAGGCTTCAGGTTTTGATATCTTAAAACTAGGCAATTAATGTTCAAGGAAGGTGGAGGACAAAATCAATTTTGAAATTTTGAGGACCGGTTTAACAATTTTTGCATGAGGACATGCAATGACTTTGGCATGGGGGAAATGTTGGGTCTCCTTTTTTATACCTTCAATTTAATAATCTTGTCCTATATCTTGACCAATGTTTCCTTAGATGTTTGTACTATTTTCCTATTTTTTTCAGAAGACATGTATTTTAGCCATTCTTTTGTATATATGAGGTAACCTATGTTTAACCATGATTTATGACATTTATTAATGATTGGAATTGAATAATTGATGTTAAATTATCTCTAATTACTTTGAATGATCCAAGAAGACCTTATGACACTACTTCTATTCATCTGGTACATGTCTCTGCACTCGTCCGGTACCAATGTTATGTTCGTTCGATACCTATTTTTTCACTCATCTAGTACCTATTCATGTGTTAGTCCAGTACCGATATTTGATTATGTGCATCCAGTACCAGTATTCTTGTTCCATATGTGTGCATCCAGTACCAATTTTGCATTGGCAATCTTGGGTGTTTGAACAAGTTTGTTCTCGATGGATCCAAGGAATTTGTTGGCTCAAACATTCTTTGTTTGTTGAAGACCACGATGCACTTCATCCTCATGCACATCATGTCATGGGGATGAAATCGTTCCCTTGAAAAACTATTCATCCACCAATTGTAATATTTGTGAAGACATTTGATGTTATCTCCAAACTTTGATTGTAATGGTTGATTCTCTTTAAAAGAGAGATCCTTGCAGATGATAGAGAGACAAATACATAGTTAAGCATTGTTATGATGTAGAATTCATTCTTGAATATTGGTTATTGTACCCTTGTTTTTAATGTAAATATATAAATTGAAATTCATGGAATCTATGTGTGTGTTCAAATCTTCTCTTCTGTAAGTTTCTTTTAAAATTTTCCTTGTTGGTACAACAAGGGCCCACCGACCCAACCAAGGTAAGATTCCTTGTATTTATTTGTGAATATAATTATTTTTTTCTATGTGTGGATGGAATAATTATGTTTTTGATCATAGAATCTAACTGTAGTCCTGTTATGTTTTAGTGATACACTTGATAGCATGCAATATAGATGTGTGGTAATTCTGAGTGAGTGAGAGTTTTGAGTGCAACGTAAGATTTCTATGTGCAACATATATTTCCAAGTAAATAATTGTTATCCTTGTGTGTGTAGGTAGACAATCATTTGTTAGATTGAATGTTGTAGTGTTTGTTTCTATTTTGAAAATATAGGGACAATTAAGATCTCCATCTCTCACCCTACATGAGCCTATAATGGAGTATCTCACCACACCTAGAGTTTCTTCCATAAATTATTAGTCTACATCTTGCAAACACATGCACAATAAAGACCTCCATCTCTCACCCTACACGCACCTATAATGGAGTTTCTTACTTCACCTGGTATTTCTTCTAAGATTGATTGAACTTTCTTTTAAGAATGTGCAGAGTGTTAATTGCTGCTAGTTTAGTTTCTACAGGAAACAAATTCAAAGTTCATATTTCCCTTTCATGGGACCCTAAATGAAAAGATTCACCACCTGAGCAAGAGATTTAGATCACATGCTTGTTTATGAATTTTTCTTTTTGATTTTAGAATAGTGTGGAGAGTGTTACCTAAACATTTGTGAAAACAGAGTATTGGTTTTAGAGTGTTTTCTTATGTAGGATATACTCATCAAGAATAGGAATTTATTTGTTATCGACACATATAGTGCATCAAATCTATTGATTACAAAACTAGATTGACATATTAAATGATTGCAATATATTAAACATATAATTGCACCAACAATTGAGTTTTTCAACGAGATTGTCAATTTGGGGAATTGGGTATCGGTTCTTGATTATAATTTTATTTAGGGATCAGTAATCGATGCAAAGTCCCCAGGACCCATCTTTCTTATGCACAAGCATGATTGGGCTTCCACGAGGTGATGATCTTGGGAATATGTGCCCCTTTTCAAGAAACTCTTGGATTTGGTGCTTAATTTACTCTTTTTCTAACAGAGAGTGGTGATATACTGGTCCATTGGGTAGCGGTGTGGCGGGGGTCAGATCGATTGAGTGATTGACATGATAGTGCAGAGGTACCCCATTGGGTGATGAGAAGATGTCTTTGTATTCTTGCATGACCTTTTCCACTTGCTTCTGCTGCATGGAGAGACCTTTCGCAAAGGCCATGGATGTGGTTGCAACCTTCTACTCACTTTGAGCGTGAATCACAAAGAAGAAAAAATTCCCTATCTAAGATATGACCTTCCTTCATTGCTTGGAAAAGATTAAGGAAATGGTTGTAGGTGGGACTACTTCTGGTATCCTGTATAATTTCCTGTCCAAAGTAATAATAAAACTATGAGGCTTAGATTCATATACAACATGATGTTTCCATAAATAAGGTTTCCTTAAAATAACATCACAAACTTCAAGGGGGGAGACATCATACAATACCTCATCTTTGAAGGGATTGATGTCATAGGTAGGGTGACACTGTTGGCTGACGTGGAGATCGCTCCCTTTGCAGAGCCATCCAATGATGTACGATTGTAGGTGTAGTGATGTTGGCAGGTCCAACCGCTTGAATACCTTTATTGAGATGAGGTTATTCTAGCTACCGCTATCAATGATCAAGTGAAGAAAAGTACCCTTCACCCAATATGTGAATGAAAGAGGCGCTCACCTTCCTATAGTTCATCAGGTTCGTTGGGCTGGACCCTAGTCATCGTAGCAATGGTGGCACTTGGTTTTTCATCAATGGTCCATATCCCTTTTTTTGGTTCTGACTCAGAGTTGGAGCATGCATCCGATTCAAAGGATTTCACCTCAGCCACCAATGACTACTTTGAGTGGAATTCAACAGTGTTATGCAAGGGGATCTTATGGAAATCACACCATTTACCAATGTATTTCTTTGTCTTTTCGTTGCCCTTCTTTTTTCTATTTCGATTAGTTTTCCAGAGGTTGTACATCATTTCTCTTCTCTTCATTTTGTGGGTTGGGGCCACCTTTTCCTTTCTTCTGTTGTGAGGGGTTTGCAGACCCAAATTGCAATGTCTTCTATTTAATCTTTTGCTCAATTTTGACAACATATCGATAGGCCGTGCCCATGGACAAAATGTCCAAAAAAACCATTTATGTATGGATGTATCTATACATACCACCATGGTAATTGAGAACAAAATGTCTCTCAGAGTCTCTGATACCTAGCTTGGTGCGCAACGTATGGAAGACATTGGTGAACTCTGGAATTTTTTTGTCCCTTTCTTGCCACAGTGTGGTACACCTTGTATACAAGTCGTCATAATTTCCAACAGGGTAGTATTGTTACTTAATATCATCCATGAAGGAACCCCAAGTGGGTGCAACTAAAAATATTGTAGATCCCTTTGTTTCCTTTTGCTCATAGAAAGTCTCCCACTAGTCTTTGACATGGGGGATAACCTTGAGTAGTGAAAATGTAATATTTTCTCTATCAGAAAAGTTGTGCATAGAAAAATACCCTTATAGAAGGTTTAATAGTTTTCCTACAACATATGCATCTATTTGACCTTCAAATATAGGAATATCAAAATTGATTTATGACTTGAAGGGGATGGAGCCTCTGCTTGAGGTAGATGCATCACCTATTGAAAGACATCAAAGGATTCATGCAAAGTTATCTAGCATCGCATTCCTTTTTCATGAGAGGTATTCCTCAAGAAATAGTTTAAATGGGTCTCTTTCCCCATCATCTCTCTTTTATTCCCCCATGGGTGGTTGTTGAGTTCAACAAGACCAATCTTGTAAGGGATTAACTAGTTCAAGTCTCAATTACTTATACCCTGACCTCATTGGTGACATGCATAGGGAAAAAAATGAAGATACAATCGCTCTGATACCATTAATATAGATTTATGAGTGGAACAAAATGAAAACACAGATATTTAATATTAACATAGAGATGCAATGAATTTTAATACACACGGGCCTAGACCTGATGGGCTATGCCACACTTATTTACTTGTAGAACTTAATACATTGTAACATACCCAGCCACTCAGACTGGTCATGCCACTTAAGAACTTACAATAATTTCAGGTGTATATAGATAACTTTAAACAAACAAAAACATTATGTGAATACACAGATTCAAGTGGAAATAATAGTAAAAATATACATGCAACATACACATGAAATACCCATAAATATAAAGACCTGTATAAATAAAAAGCATGCAATGAACAAACAATTAATACTTATCTTTTATAGAATACCAAAAACTATGTGCAAACCTTCCACGATCCTCCCATCCTTAGTCCACATTCCTCATAACTCTTAGCAATGGGTCACCCTCAAGCTGGGACTAAACTCCACCCGGGTAAATGGGTTCCTAGCTAGGATGAGACAAATCAAACAATAAGAAGGATCTCATTGCAAGAGACAAATCACACTAACATCATATAGTCTTTCATTCCCCACATGCTTTTCCCACCCTAGGAAGTGTTACCCTTCTCTTCTCAACAATCCTTCGAATGCCCCACTTCCCTTCCAGGGCTTCAACAATAGACCATACAAGAAGTCTCAGAGAACTGTAGTTGCAGTTGGGTTCCCTCAGGAAATAAATTCCCAATAATTCTCTCACCTGGAGAGAGTTCCTCATAGGCCTAAAAACATGCCTCTTCAATCCCACAGGCATGACAAACTACTTTCTCAATCCAACTCTCTAGTTAACCAGGTACAGGCTCAGGTGAAGGAAACAATAGAAAATGAGTATGGAACATGTGATAGAAGAGATCAAACAAATGCTAGGAACAAATATGACATCATGTTGACGAGCATTTATGACACACCTTCAACAGGAAGCATAGATCTGGTTTGTGGTTGTCTATTTAACACAGTACGTTCGGTATAATCTATCCTGATGGGTTTTATGGCTACGTTAGTCAACTAGGATCCTAAAAACAACTAGAGGAAGTGAACTAACTAAAGATACAATTCTAACAATCAACACCTTAATTACAAATGTTCAATTAAGAGTGTTAATGTACAATGGTTATATACAGTTTGCAAGGTTTGAGAAAATCCTTGTGAAAGTGATTATTTAAGATAATGTCTCTAAACAATATAAATTGTAAAAAAACATATTCTAATACTCTAAATATCAAACTAATAAACAAAGAATGAATGTGATTGTAATGATATAACGAAAATAGACAAAGCTAATTAACGCCTAAATAATGCAATCACTTATTCATTCACATATAAACAAATTAAATAAATAATACATTGACTACCCTCTAGTTGATCAACAATAATAATCTAAATTCATCTCTTTGCATTTGTGTGAGCTCCTCTTGTCCTATGTCGAGTGAAAACCTATGACAGAAGAAAGCATAATGATTCCTGAAGAAATTCGAGGAAGTGTTTCATATTATGGAGCACATTTATGATGACATAAAGATAAATAATTATATATCATGTGACCTTGAGATGTCCAATAACTGAGGATGAAATAAATCCCAATCCTCGGTAATCGTGTTACCAACTATCTAGCATCAGACGTAAACTCAAAATACTTAAATATATGATCAATCATGGATATAAACTAGACCAAAAGATAATGAACATCATAAATAAAAGCATGATATAAAATATTATATGAAGAAAAGACTAAAGCTAATTCAACACAGATAACATTTCATATCAAGAAATTACATGAGAAGACAATGAAAAAAACACTACACAGTCCACAGAGGTCCAAAGCCAAAGAGAAAACGGATTTTTCATATAGTTTCAAAAATATATGTCCATCATATGGTCCAGGAAAAACCATCTCTATTAGAAGGAAACATAGCTATTTAAACATGTTTTTGTTCTGTTACTTTCTATCATGCAAGATTAGGGAACATCTCTTAAAATAAGTTTTTTACTAAAATGAAATAACAAAAAATACTCCCGTTGGAGTCTTTAATAAAAAATATTTATATTAATGAACATTGTTTTTCAAAATAGGAAATTACTAGTCTATTAAATGCTCAACCCATGAATCGTTTCCTTAAGCATAGAACCATAATCTATTGTTTACCTGAAATAATAAAATGAAATCAAAATTTATACAATAATCCAAAAAAATAATTTAAACAACCCATCGACACAATATTTCGATTCTGTAGCTAGTCTCAAAATAAATATAATATCAAAATGAATCTAACTATTATTTCTCAAAATGAATAAAATATTAAAAGACAAACAAACAAACTATTTACCAATTCATAAATTTGACAAAGAGGAATCAGACAGGTCTGAATTTATAATGGTATTGAAGTTTGTTGAATTTTTAATGACCACACTCCCAAATCTCTTAATATGATTGCTAGCCATGTGTGTGTTTGATCGAATGCAGGTTCTAAGCTCGTTGTTCTCCCTCTCAAGCACTGAATTCTGGGTGACCATTTGGTTCAATTGTTATTGTAGGTAGGGGACATCCCGATAATACCTTTCAATCCAATCGAAACAATTTTCGCAATGCACCGGTATGCTAGGAAAAGGCCAAGTCTGCTCTGTAGAGGGTAATTTAACATGTTTCACAATTTGTTTCAGGTCATGTTGAATGCCTAAAAAACCCTCATGTTTATTTAAGAAAGGGATAAGATTTGATATGAAATCAAACTATGGTGTATTAGCATCGATATCGTCCCTAGAGATCTGGTCATTGATATTAACCTCATAAATTCGATCATCGACCTCAATCACAAGGATTGGTTTTTCATGATCACGTTGTCGATTTCTTAGTGTTCTAGATATGAGTCGACTAGATCTTTTATTTTTAAAATTGATGTCTGGACTTCCTTGTTTCTTTCACTTACCCTATTTCTTGAGATCAAGTTCATTTAAATCAACCCGAATTGGTTGAGGATTAGGAACAACAAGGATTCTATCCTTTAGATCATCCAAAATCTCTTTTAAATATTTCCTGGGAATAAAATCACATCTCAGTTTCTTTCCTTTGGATGGATTATGGGGAGCAATAGGGGTTTTATTTATAGACATAGGGCTTTCTTGTAGATTGACATGTAGGTTTTCCATAGAGGGGTTTGATCGACAAGGACTAGGAGGTTCATTAAAATGCAAATGTAATTCAGTCGCGTTTTCAAGTAGGGAAAACCCATTTCTATACAATAAATTGTGCCAACTATCCCCAACTTTAGATACTTGCAAAATCACCATAATTTGGATCAGGCCATGATGGAGCAGACTAGACTGGGCATTTAGGTTTTGTCTCTGGCAGAATTTGGCCATTTTTTGCAGGATCCTAAGTAGATAAAATGGCATATTCAAATTAAAACTTAGAAATACCATCAATAAATGAACATGATACAGGAAGACTAAACTACATCTACCCTCATAGGTGACAAACTTCTTAAGCATCAACAACAAGCGATGCCATCGTGGTTTAAATAGAACAATTGGTGTAACTTTTGCATTGTAACACGATTTATTGGAAGCCATCAATAGATGACAAGGTATTCCTTCGAAATTGAGGTTTTTAAACCAACGAGCTCCCTCTTGGGTAAATCTAGTATCCTCTACAACCAAACACTCGGTCACCTCTAACTATAAATCTCCAATTTTAGCCCTGGCAACATCGAAAGTCTGGGCAAAGGCTTTAGCTACTTTGAGGCTGAAACCCTCAAATCATTTTATGAACCCATCCCATCCATAAGCCACGAGGTTTTCCACAATGTTGTCGTGTGAGAAGAGGGCATGTGATCCATTCGGCTCGATCCTCACCACAGGCGCCATAAATTTGGTCATACAAAACCAATAGGAGTAGGAAAGGGTGGGGTGTGTTCAAAAACACACAAAAAAGAGTATGATATTTGCGTATTAGGAGGAGATACGATACCTAAGGCTTTAGACAACCACCATAGTGAACATTTGGAACATTGTGTGGATTCTAAACTAGAGGATGCGCAGAACGAAAACCACCTTGTCAAATGAATGCCAAACCCAAAGAAAAAACTTACCACCTAAAGAAATGAATTCATGCTTGTGATAGCAGGACAGAGGAGTAATGTTTAAAGGTATGAATTTTAGTCATGTACCAGGACAACAATATTGTGATATGACTGCAAGGGATAGGATTCAAATTACAAAATACACCAAAGTTTTATTTGATGCACACTCATAGATATGGAAATGTGAAAATCAAAGTATTCAAATCATAGAACGCCCAAGGCATAAACCCAAAGTGGATAACTCATGTGCTATGCTAAGTAATTAACCCATAATATGATAGGTTTATAAAATTTTAAGGTTCTTGAAAACATTAGATGCCCTTAGGTGTTATCCAATTTATAAAAAGGAAAGTCCACAAACTATATGATTCCCTCAAACCAAAGCTTGTTCTAATTTCATGCTTACAGTCATGAAATTGAACAAGAGAAACGATAGATACAAATAAATGAACTCATACACACAACTAATCAAATGAATCTTTTCAAAACCCAAAGATGATAGAAATATTTGCAAACGGAAGGAGACAGCTACAAAAATTTTTATCCCATCAAGACAACATTTTACAATGATCAAATTGACATGAATATTTGGTTGCCAACAATGGCGACACGCTGGGCAAAGCATTTATCTATGCATCATCAGAACTTTATATCAGGGAACAAATGACTCAAATAGTCATTAAAAACAATTAAAATATAGATCAAGCATTTTGACATCAACTCAGAAAAATAACACAATCGTATTATTGGATAAAGTTATGTCCAAAAATTGTAATTCAACATCTCGTTTTGATCAAAAGGGGTAACAATATTTATATAAGTAACTCCAATACCGTTGATTGGGCCACTACTACCAGCAGGAGTTTATAGCCTCGACAAGGATGTCATTTAACCCTCTCTAGTACTTCGATCCCATCCAAAAGATGTCCATTTATGATAAAAGTATATTGACATCTGATCAATTTAAAAACATACTTGAGGATCTTTGAACCTGACATTTGTTCACTGCCAGCATGCCTGTTCAATACCTCGATGAAGTTGTATTAGTATCATGTGTGCATTTACCAAATCTATTTCATATTTTTAAGAGTTGACATGTATGGTTATTTAAAAGACTATTTTCTAATAAATCACCCATACAGGAATGAGCTATTCAAATAAAAGGCTGAAAATAGAGGCCTACTACGCCTCGGTCAAAGAGAAGGTCGATTTGGTTCAGTATCCTGACGAGTTTACACACAATTCCCACACATTAGAGTACTTCCAACTCTCTAAAATTGTTTATAATATTTTTCATAAACTTTATGATAACAAGAGAGCTGGGTGATACTAAAGATTTCACAGCCAACCAATGATAGGATTGATTATTTTTTCGTTCTTTGAGAACCGATAACTTTCATAATAATTTGGACATTTAGATTTAAATCTAGAAATCATCTCAAGAATGGGGAAACGCTTTGAGTTGATCTCATTAGAATTGGGACGGCGTAAGAAGTTTTTAAAGATAGTCGTATTTCCCTGAGATTTCCACAAACAAAAAAAACTGGGAACAATGATTTTGGTAAATAATTACCATAGTTGATCTGAGCTTAAAACTTAATGCACAGATACTTTGAAGTGTTATCAATTGTTGCTAATGAAAGATCAAATTCCCTTCAATAATGAATGATGATTCAGAAATAATTATTAGGGAAACAAAACCAAACTAAAAAATAAATAAAAAGAAAAAATAATACAAAAGAACACACAATCTAAAAATATTTACAAGGGGGCAAACCTGATTTTCTCAGGTGAAGTATTTTTTTAGAGACTGACCATTCACTGGAAAGTGTCTGGTTGTCCCTCTAATTTGTGTAACCAGAAAGAACTAGGACCAGATTTTTCAGAAATGACAAAAGGCCCCAACCACAGGTTTTGAAACTTGGTATGTTCTCCTTTATTCTCATGCTCTTTATCCCATTTGAAGACCAAATCCCCTACATTAAAATTTATTTCAGAGGATGAACCTGTATCAAACCAGCTCTTTACAATTTGTTGATGCTGATCCAATTTCTATTTTTCTTGTGTTTGTACTTCTTCTAATTTTAATAAAGCGTTTATCCGATTTTCTAGAGGAGGACATTCCTCTTCATGAACTTTATGCGACAATTGTAGAGAAGGAAGCAAGACATGTGGAGGAAGGATGGATTCTCTTTCGTAAATGAGGAAGAAAGGAGAATTACCAATGAAAGATTTTGGAGTTACTATATCAGCCCAAAGTTCCTTGTACAATGCATTGTGCCAATTCTTGTGGTTTTCTGACACTGTTCTCTTTATTATCTTGATCATATTCTTATTTGTTGATTCAGCCAAACCGTTCCCTTGAGGGTAATAGATGATAGAGTATTTTAGCTTAATCCATTTTTCTAAATCAAAGACATTCATATCCAGGGAAGAAAATAACAAGATTTGTCAAAAACCAAACAATTAGGAATTATGAATCGAGTGATAATATGAGAGTTTAGAAACAAAACTACCTGATTTGTATTGACTACCTTTAACAGTAAGGATTCATACCATCTCATAAAATACTATGTTTCTGTGAGAATGTACTTGTGATGATATGAGGATGGGGGATTAATTGGTCCTATAATATCTAGGCCCCACTGCTGAAAAGGTGTGTCTACCATGACATGATGAAAAGGAAAAGAAACTTTTTTCTCCCATCTTGCATCCTTTTGACAGATTATACATTTGCAGGACAAAGTGTGAACATCCTTAAACAAGGTAGCCCAATAGTATCCAACCCTTATTACTTTGTGGGTAGTGGTATCTCCACCGAAATGACCCCCGACATCGTCGTAATGAAGTTCAACCAACACCCTTTTGGATTCCTCCTTTTCTAAGTAACATAGAAAAACAATGTCAAAATTGTTTCGAAATAATATATCATTAATTAATTGGAAATATGCAGATTTAAGACTTAGTGCTCTTCCTTTTTTTGTTTCGAGGTTACGAGAAGCAATTCTGTGCAACAAATAAAATATGATATTATCATACCATGAATTTGGCACAATTTGTGTACAATAGATTTGTGTTTCATTATGTTAATTTGCAGTTGATGTATTTATTTGATTTTTTGACTTTTCAACGGAATATGCTACCAATTTACAAAGGCCTTGAACTCTAACAATTTGTGCTGGTACTATTTTGATATCATATTCCTAAAGTGATGTCATCCATTTTTCTCTTTTCTCTCCTTACTCTTTCTACACTAACAAATTTCTTACAGCAGGGTAAGGAACAACAATTTTTGTCTTCGATTTTAAAAGGTAAGACCTGAAATGTTTAAGTGCTTTGAAAACTATGTATGGTTGTTGATCTACCGCGGGGTAATTTATTTCTGCTCCTTTAAAGGAAAATCTCATAAATAAAATGGGTATCTCATTGCTTTCAACATTTTTTTGTGTGAGTACAACAACATAAGATCTATCAGATGAAAAAGTATATAATGTAAAATCCTGGGAAAAATCAGGACTCATCAAGGAAGGTGATTCGATTATAGCTTTTCTATTGGAATTGAAATCTTGATTCTATTGTGATCCCCATTTGTACAAAACATCTTTTTTTATAAAATTTTGTATAGGTCTGACTATCTCAGAAAAAATTGGAACAAATCATCTAACAAAATTAATTTTACCCAAAAAGGATTGCATGGCCTTTTTGGAAGAAGGTGGGGGAAGGTTGGAAATGGCTTGGGTTCTTTCAGGATCAATTATCATTCCATATTTAGAGCTTATAAATCCAAGAAATTTCCCTTGTTCTACTGCAAAGATTGTTTTTTTAGGATTGAGTGAAATGTCGAACTTGCGACATTGTTCTAGCACAACCCTAAGATTCTATAGGTGAAATGTCGAACTTGCGACATCATCTAGGTATACCACAACTGACTGATTGATAAGGCGACGAAAGGCAATGTACATTTCCCTCTGGAAAGTGACATCGGGATTGATCAATCCGAAAGGCATTTTTCTATAGGCATAGGTGTCCCATGGGGTGCGAAAAGTGGTTTTCAACTGATATGATGGAGACATAAGGACTTGGTTATATCTTGAGAAACCATGTAATAAAGATAGTCTTTCATAACCAAATACTTATTGCAGAATTTGTTCCATTGGAGGAACGGGGTAATTGTCTTTATCAGAGGCTCGATTCAAATTGTGAAAGTCGACACAAAGTCAAATTTCTCCATTTTTCTTCCTTACTGGGACTAATTTGGATACCCATTGAGTATGCCAGACTGGGAAAATGATCTTGGCAGTAAGTAATTTATTTAGTTCCTTGTTTACAATAGGTTCTAATTTAGGATGCATTTTTCTCATTTTTTGTTAAAAAGGTTGGGTTTGGGGATTCATAGGAATTACATGCTCTATTATGTTTGGATCAAAAGTTTTTAGATCGTCGTACATCCAAGAAAACACATATTTGAATTATTTGAACAATTTTATAAAATAAGACTTTTCTTGTTTAGAACACCCTTTTCCCAAATTGATATTTTGACGATTATCTCATGTTCCTAAATTTACAATTTCGTACAACAATGAGGAACTGTTTTTTTTGGAATTGACTACCCCTCTAAACTTGTCATGTAGATCATAAAAATTTTCTAATCTAATAACATATTTGGGGATAGAGTTTACCAGCTCGGATGATAATTCTACAGATTGAGGATCAGATATTACCGTGAAATATTAGAGGTTTTCGTTATGGGTGCTTTCATTGATTACTGCATCTTGGAAGGTGTCTTCCATACACAGAAATATGATGATCTACTGATTGTCATCAAACACTCACCAATTTGGGATGTTTTCAAGAATCGATGGCCTAGATAACAATTCAACCGAGAATGCGTTAGGAGAAAGACCCTCAGTAGGCAACAATTTAGAGGCAACATTAGCTAATAAATCAGCTTCTGAATTACTCGACCTTGGAATGGAATTTATATTGAAAGAGATAAATTTATGCATTAAAAGCCATACCTCGGGTTGGTAGTTTTTCAAATGTGGTGATAAACAATGTATTTCATTTCTTACCTACTTGACTATGATTTCAGAGTCACCGAATACTACCAATTTTTGCACATCCATATCTAGTGCCTTCCTTAGTCCCTGCAGAAGTGTTTCGTATTCTGTTGTATTGTTAGTACATTCAAATTCCAATTGACAGGAAATACATGTTTTATTACCTGTGGGATTGATAAGTACACAACCAATGCCTGGCCCTTCCCGGGATTTGGATCCATAAAAATATAACGACCAAATATGTTTGTCATCAGGAATGTTCGATGTACTTGGAAAAGTTATCATCTGAGTATAGGATGATATTTTGGATTGGTGAGAGAGGAAATTTCAGTCATGAAATTACCAAAAAACATATTCATTTCCTATGTCTCAATCCATCTTATAGCAGTATTAAAAGGATCATTTGGATCGTTTAAATATGTCACAGTATACTTGAGGTAACGTTCTGTTGGCAGCCAATTCACATTTTTCATTGTCTCATAAGCTGCCTACACCAATGTTTCACAAACATTGATTTTTCACCGCAGGTTTCAAATGAACGATGATTTTATTCTTTGCGCCTTTTCGCACGCTTATCTTCGCTAAGTCTTCACGAGTGCAAACATGAATATTTCTCCTTTCAAGAGCTCATTTCGATCATTATTTGAAATGCCGATATCTTTTGTGTCATCATGCTTATTGATTTCGATCATTATTTGAAATGCCGATATCTTTTGTGTCATCATGTTTATTAAGGCCTATCTTTTTTGATCTTTACATGATCGGCAAAATGTCCTTTGATCGGTTTTCATACTTCAATGGGTTATATAAAGACATTTAGCATTTGATTTCGCTAGTTTTTATGATTTTCCTGAATTGCATTAGGGTCTTGATTTATCTTTTGTAATCATTAGTGTTGATCCTTATCATATCTCTTGGCGTATCAATTTATGCATCTGACACTGGATTTAAACGTTTGATTGGTGAGAACATGATTGTAGGTTTTGAACTACATATCGGTGTTTGAACAATATGGTATAACACTCGCACGATTGTGGTATAATTTCCATTGATATTCTTATATCAATTGTATGATTTGATTTCGTCGAATTTGCAATACATTAGTGTTTGTATTGGCTTCGCATTTGGCATACTCAATCTTTGTTTCATAAGAGGTATGGATATTCATGTAACGATGCCTTATAATTATTTTTTTACAACCATTGTTATGTTGTTGGTTAAGCTATGGATATCGGTGGTTACATTTGCGCACATTTCATAATTCAATCATTGTTTTATCGCATGATTGCAAAGGGTTTTTCAAACTCATGTCTTTTAAGCTCATTCTTACTTTCATTGCACATATTGAATCTTTGATTATTAAGTTTAAAGGGCATCATTAGTTTTGGAAGAACACATGTAATCTTTATCTAAATGAGCAGCATTGATGCATTGTTATATCTTCTCAATTATATCATTTTTGTTCCAAATTTTGTACATCATCCTGTTTATGATTTAATATCACTTTGTTGTCTAAATCAAACGCAAGTGATGTAATCTCTTGATTTTATACATGTCTTGTGGCTTCCAAGGAGTTAAAGAACATATCAGTTGCTGATTCTGCTTTATGAATTATAGCTTTGTTCTATTCATTAATCTAATTGTTATATGAATTTGCCGTGACATAGGTTTCCCTTTGCAGAGGTTTATCATCATAAAACTATTATAATTTCTTTCCTTGATTGTCCTAACAAATTCGAGAAGCGCTTGCAGCCGATCCCTTTATGAAGCTTGAGGGCTAATTACGTACTTTCCACAACCAAATTTAAGGAGTCATCATACGCATGGTAGATTTGGAGCATTTCTAGTTTGTTTTCAATTATTTGTTTAGTATATTAATAAAGTGAGTTAAGTAATAGATTAGATCGCCTAATTTCAAGTTAACTTACCTTCTTGTTCATAAATCATAAAATTAAAAGACTTATCCTCTACCGCTTTAGGACACAATAATCGGCTTCATTGTGCTCTATTCAAATCAGACTGTAGATAAATGCAACATTTGTGAATAAATCTGTAAATTAAAAGTAGTGCAATTAGATATTGGATTTGAGTTATTAGTCTTTTGCATATATAATAGTTAGTAGTTTAAGCACGGTCATCTCTGCTAGTTGCATTTAATTTAGTTTCTTTTAGTTTGTTTATTATAGTTAGTTTAGTTATTTGTCAGATAGATCACTCAGGCTCAAATCAGCTTTCCTCTTCTACTTTTTTTAGGAGACCTTAGGGCTGCCAACGGAGCTGCTAAACCCGTCAGGGTGGTCCATTTCAAACGTTTGCTATTAGACAACCCCGGACCGTTCCACTCTTAATTGACTGAATGGTCATTTCAAATACAACAAATGGCGCTTAGAAGGAGGGGCCAACTCTGAATAAGATGGGTCTTATAGGTTTCTTTATCTTAAATGTTTTCCATTTCCCCCATGGCTTTCTAAACACTGTTGGAACATGCTTTCAACTTCACACCATGTTCCCAACGCAGACAGCTTCCCATGCTATCCAAACTCACCTTTGATGGTGAAGTAAAATTATCTGCTAAATACCACATTAACAAGTTTTGGTGCAAATGCATCAAACATGATATCTCATATTTAGAAGTCTTATGTAGACTGCTTGCTTTTTACTTTTAGAGGTCTAATCAAACAATGGTTTGAATCCTTTCCAGCATGTCACATTTTGATTGGTTTCAATTTGTGGATGAGTTTCTAAATGCTTTTGAAATTTATGATTTGATCAATTATGTGAAGAATTTCATACTTCTCTAATAACGCATGCATTTATCTTCAGAAATTTTTTTGACGAAAGTATATCATATCCTCTGTAAGTTCAACCTTGATGACATGTCTTTAGCATTAAACCTCTTCTATGATCCTTCCATCCCTTCCATTCAATCATGTTCAATCACGAATGAAGAACCAATCACAAATCCTATCACTCAACTTCAACAACAATCTTCTTCGCAAGAGTGTTCTTCCCATAATGTTGAACAAGCTAGGGATGGTTCCATTGATCAGGCTCCTATTGACAACCAAATCGGTTTTTCCTTTAAATCATTTTATTTTCAGTCTAAGACTAGTATGAAGATGATTCATTAATGGCTCAAGATGAATACCTGCCTTGTAACTCATGCTCTAATCAACATTTAAAACCAATCATTGAAGAACACTTAAGCAAATCTAAAATATTCTTGAATGTTCTCGTATTCCCATGAATTGGACAGAGGAGGAGGATACACAGCCTAGAAGAGGAAACTTAAACCTTGATCTTCAAAATGTACTTCATTCACAGGAAATCCTAGATGCTTGCCACGTAAACTTTGAATTATCTATCACACAAAAAAGAAAATCCAGATGATCATATTGGTGTTGAGGAATTCGTCACCAAACAGATTGAATTGATTGTCATAGTTCAAGAGATTCTTTTATCTACTTATTTCTGATCTGCTTTTATTTTTTATATCCCGATATATTCCTAGATTCTGGTGAACTTGACATCTTACCTACAACATCCTTTTCTTTTCCACCACAATCATATCCCTCCGATATGCTAAATTTTGGTGAAATTAATTCGACTACGACATTGATAAAACTCGATTTGAATCTTGTTTGCTTTCATCACTCATCGGGGAAAAGGACATGCTATGAAAGATGATTTTACATAGTTTATTGTTGAAAAGACAATGCATTATCTTTTATGGAGATCAAACATTCTAAGTTTAATACCCATTCTTTGCTTAGCTTGAATCTTAATGTTGATACTTCACATTTTGAAATGATCAATCTTTTTGAAGGAAACATTCAAACCAATGAATCAATTGATTTCACGAATCCTCCTATGATGAGCTTTCCATTGACATATTCGCTTCATCAAAGTCTTGGTTCGTATCCCAGCTTTAGGACAGACCTTAGAGGGTTTGAATATTCATGTGAAATTTTTTATAATGAAGATAAAGTTGCGCTTCCTTTCTTTTTACCTAAGTATCTTGAAAAGCGACATGTTTCTTTTAGATCCTCTATATGAAGAAGTTAATGAACACTTAGAACCGTCGAGGAGGAGGCATTTCAAAATTTCGGCTGATGGTCATTCCATTCCCCTCATCCCTGACAAAGTTTTCCGAAATCACTTACACTCATCCATGCCATTATAACCCTTATCACAACAAGATTAAGCAATGGATGGAGGTTTCGTACAACAAGAATATTCAAAGAAATGGTAAGATCACGCTTACTTTGTTTCTAGGATGTTGATTATGAAGTTAAGTATGATATGTTTCTATCATTTGTTGATATATTCCCATTCCTTTCTTTACTAATGCCCCATCTTGTTTTCATTGTAGGATTGCTTACTTCACCGGGCTACTGGAAACACATGACTTCAATGTAGTATCCTGATGTTCAAGAGTTTAGCGTAGGTTTAGGAATAGGTTTTTTATTTCATTTTGATTTCTCACTAGTCTTGTTTTCAATAGCCATGCACTTTGCTGAGCGCATTCACACAACCATAATACGCTATTGTCGTGGAATCCTTCATCTCTTTCTCTTCACTCTTAATTCGACATTTATTTTCAAAAAACACTGTATCGTCATGAAAATCTTAAACGAAAAGTAAAGAGCTAAATGAATCTAAATCAACCCCGACCCAAGATGTAATACCAAGGAGTTGGAATGCTTTCCCATCATTCAGATTTTCCCCACTTTCTTTCAGTTTCCCGTATGCATTGTCGATGAGGTTTTCAGATGCACCTTCGGTGGATATACTTTTTTGTTTTGATTGGATTTCTTTGTTTCTCTATTTTGTTCACCGTGTGTTTTGATTTCTCCTTGCTTCGCTGGCCTCGCTTTTTGGAAATACACTCCACCGTAGTAATCGGAAGCCATTCGACAAAGACCATGAGAAAACCGGCTGAAAGCTAACTTGAAAAGCTGTATCGAATATCGCTGATATATTTAAAATGATGTTGGAAAATTTTTTGTTTGAAAGAGATCACCACGTCTCGAGGAAGTTTGTCGTGATTATCTTTATCTTTTTATCATTCCTTTTCCTCAGAAGGAATGACTCCAAAAAGGATGTCTCCCCTCATTATAGCAAGTTGTTTTAGAAATAAAATATCTGGTGATGGATAAAGGACAGTATGAAAAATTCTGATGAGGTCAAAAATATGATAAAATATCTAGATTTTTCAAATACACCTCGGGCCCATTTACAAAATAAACAAAAATAAAATATTAATAAGAGTCGTGGGAAGTGCTTTTGCAAACCCGTCGGATATCGAATCAGTCACGGTACGGCAATGTAAGCATACAAGACAACTTCGCCGGGTATCGAATCACCGGCCGGCAGCTAAGCAATGTAATGTCGGGTAAAATGAAAATCTAAAAATTACATAAACCTCTTTTAAAGTCTTTTGTTCTAACTGGAACTTCTTGACAGGATAAAGATCACCAGAGTGGGTTAAATGGCAACCTCGGCCGAGTTATGGACGTCACGGGCAGCAAAGGGCCATGCCAACAAGCATTGAAGATTCTATCATGTAACCACAATTTGTTGGATCTGCTGTTATTGGTTTTCGCCTTTTAAAACATCGCTGGAAAAGAAATGATGAATGATGATGTAGTACCATTTTTTGTTTGTTGGTTCAAGTCGAATTTTTCTTTACTGTCCTAATCTGGATTCGTTTCTTTTGACAGAGATAATCGGCCGCTTCAGTTGTGTCGCCATTGTTGGCAGCCAATTCACATTTTCATTGTCTCATAAGTTGCCTACACCAATGTTTCACAAACATTGATTTTTCATCGTAGTTTTCAAATGAACGATGATTTTATTCTTTTCGCCTTTCAAGACTTTCTTTATCTTCGCTTAAGTCTTCAATGAGTGCAAACATGAATATTCTTCAAGAGCTCATTTGATCATTATTTGAAATGCCTATATCTTTGTGTCATCATGCTTATTGTGTCTATCTTTTTATTGATCTTTACATGATCGGCAATGTCCTTTGATCGGTTTTCATACTTCAATGGGTTATATAAAGACATTTAGCCTTTGATTTCGCGTTTTTATGATTTGCCTGAATTGCATTAGGGTCTTGATTTATCTTTTGTAATCATTAGTGTTGATCCTTATCATATCTCTTGGCGTATCAATTTATGCATTTGACACCTGGATTAAACGTTTGATTGGTGAGAACATGATTGTAGGTTTTGAACTGCATGTCAGTGTTTGAACATTATGGTATAACACTCGCACGCATTTGGTATACTCATTGACATTCTTATATCAATTGTATGATTGGATTTCGTCGAATTTGCAATACATTAGTGTTTGTATTGGCTTCGCATTTGGCGTATTCAATCTTGGTTTCATAAGAGGTATGGATATTCATGTACGATGCCTATAATTATTTTTTACAACCATTGTTATGTTGTTGGTTAAGCTATGGATATCGGTGGTTACATTGGCATTTCAATTCAATCATTGGTTTATCGCACGATTGCAAAGGGTTTTTTCAAACTCATGTCTTTTAAGCTCATTCTTACTTTCATTGCGCATATTGAATCTTTTGATTATTAAGTTTAAAGGGCATCATTAGTTTTGGAAGAACAAGCACATGTAATCTTTATTCAAATTGGAGCAGCATTGATGCATTGTTATAGCTTTCGCTTCTCAATTTATCGATTTTTGTTCCAAATTTTGTACATCATCCTGTTTATGATTTAATATCACTTTGTTGTCTAAATCAAATGCAATTGATGTAATTTCTTATTTTTATACATGTCTTGTGGCTTCCAAGGAGTTAAAGAACATAGCAGTTGCTGATTCGTTTATGAATTATAGCTTTGTCTTATTCATTAATCGAATTGTTATATGAATTTGCTGCATTATAGGTTTCCCTTTTGCAGAGGTTTATCATCATAAAACTGTTATGATTTCTTCCTTGATTGTCCTGTAACAAATTCCGAGAAGCAGTGCAGCTGATCCTTTGCGAGAAGCTTGAGGGCTAATTGGCGTGAATTTCTTCCGCCAACCAGCTTAAGGAATCATCATAAGCAGGGCAGATTTGGAGCATTTCTAGGTTTGTTTTTCAATTATTTGCTTAGTATATTAGCTAGTAAGTGAGTTAAGTAATAGATTAGATCGTTTAAATTCGGTTAACTTACTTTCTTGTTCATAAATCATAAAATTAAAAAGAATTATCCTTCGCTGTTTTAGGACAGCAAGCACATCAGTTTCACAGGTTTCATTCAAATCTGTAGATTGTAGATAATGTACATTTGTGAATAAATTGTAATTAAAGTAGTAATTAGATATTTGATTTGAGTTATTAGTTTTTTTGTATATATAATAGTTAGATTAGTATATTTAGTCTAGTTTGTCTCGTTAGTTATATTTAATTTAGTTTCTTTTAGTTTGTTTATTATAGTTAGTTTTGCTTATTTGGTTTAGATAGATCACTTAGCTCAAATCAGCTTTCCTCTTCGGCTTCTTTAGGAAACCTTAGGGCGGCCAACGGAGCCGTTAAACCCGTCAGGGTGGTCCATTTCAAACGGCTTGGGTTATTAGACAACCCCGGACCGGTTCCACTCTCTTAATTGACGGACGGTCATTTTCGCCCGTCAACACGTTCTTTATTTATTCTGATCTTGTTAGGCTGTCCATTTTCTCGCAACCATAGATGAGACCAGGTCATAGAATAATAGCCTTGTAATTGTTCTCACCAATCTCTACTAAAACATAAACCATATACTTTAGGAATGTCAACAACAATAATATGAATTACTTGGTGAACCTTTGGATTGGATGACAATCTTATCAACACATTTTTAAGTTCACGAATGACTTTGATATTAGTTCAATCTAAATGAATGATATTTAAGTCAGAAGGTTTTACTTTAGAGTTAATTTTCTGACACATAGATAGAGGCATCACATTTGATGAGGTTACAGAATCAACCGTACAATTATGTACATTCCTATTGAAAATTTTGAAAGTTAATAAAAAAGGAGGCACATTTTTTCGTGAAGAGACAACAAAATTCTACTGTTTTTTTATGGCTATACCTGAAATAGTTTTATCTAAGTTTCCTACATTTTTTTTTTATATGTCCCTTTTATCCTGATTTTCACATGAATTTTTACCAGGGACATCTTTAGTTTTACTTGGGTCACTTTTTGTTGATTTCTTGTTGATAGAATCATTATTTTTATTATTTTCAGCAATACTTTGGATCATTTTGTGTAGGCTAAGAGGAAATTTAAGTAATTCAAAAACTGATATATTCTCCCTTAGTGTTTTAAGATCTTCAACCAAATCATATTCTAAAACTAGGGTAGCAGAGTTTTGTCTTTTTTCAGTTTTCTTTGGCTGTTTTGAAACCAAATTTCTACTTGTTCCAGGTGAAGGTTTGTTTTGTTTTTTACTTCTTGTATTATAGGGATGGACAGTTTCAAAGTTTTCTTAAAATATGTTGTCCAACAAATTCCTGAAAATGGGAGGAGATGAGTCCTCCTCATCAGGTGTTTCTTCCTCACCCGTATCGTCATGATTTTCAGGGGGAGTAGAAATAGAGTTATCACGTGCTTCTAGTATTGTTTGCAAATCCTACTATAGACCTTCACAGTTTAGACCTTCTATGGTTGGGTTTGGTCGGTTTGGAGGAAAAGGTATTCTGAAAGGTGGTCTAAAACCTCCTTTACTTGTAGATTTTTCCTCAATGGATCTTTTCAAGTCTACAACCTGATTGGATAATTTTTGGAAAGATTTCTTCAAACTTTCTAAGTCTAATATCTCTTGTTGATTTTGGGTTTGAGGAGGTCTGGTGAGAATTTCTATTTTCCTTTTAGAAGATAAGGTTGTTTCAGCCTCACTACTTAGACTATATTTTAAGCTCAAAATGTCTTTCTCAATCAGGACTACCTCCTCAACAGGGATGATTTTAAGGATGGAAATTTATTTTAAAATGTAGAAACATTGGTGAATCTTTCTAATCCTTCATATGGAAACTATAAATGTTTGGTGATATTTTTGTAAAAATATTCAAATTTCTAAGGACTTTATATAGTTTTTATAAAATTTTGGCGATTTTTAAGGTAAAATAATTTTATCCTATAGAATTTGGGTGAATAATTTTTAAAATAGTGAATCTCGTTTTTGGAAAAAACATGGAAAATTAGCCCACGAGCGAAATTTAGCCCGTAAAATCATCCATGCTCCTCAAAGGCTTCTAATAATGTGTTATTTTTGGACCTTTTAACCCATATGGCTATGTTGTTATGCAGGGCCTTAGTGTAATATGCAATAGTCAAGTTTTCTGCAGGCATACAATCTACAGGGATTTTTTTTTTAGCATTAGGAATCTTTGGTTGAAGTCCTTAACTTTTTCTTTAGGGTTCATTTTCAAACTAGAGAGTTCCACTACCAAGAATTCTAGAGATTTATCATCTCTGAAGTTTTCTAGAAAACAGGTTTCAAACCTGTCACAAGAGACAATGGTCTGAGGCTATTGTGAAAAATATCAGGTTGAGGCATTCCCCTAAAACATGTAAGGGAATAATATTCACACGACATCTTCATGTTTGACACTCTGGAGTCTAATAGCTAACATAAATTTATTGATGTGATCCTCAGCTGATTGCTTCGAATCTGGATCAAATTTAGGAATCCATTTCTCCGGATGTTTGGGAAATGGGTATTGGGGTCCAGGGACTACCACGACATCTAGCCAAGGTCTAGCAGGATTATTTTGGGTTTCCATGGGATTTGGTGGAGTCTAAAGTTGATATGGTTAAGATGAAAGAACTACCTTCGTCCAAGGATTCCTCTCCTAAAGAGGGTGGAGAAGAACCAGGTGGGGATGGTGGGATAATATATCCCCCAACACCGAGGATAAGTGCTTTAGAAGGATTGGTAATATTACCGCCTAAAGGGTTTTCGGCAAGACCAGTGTCTTGAGGTTGTTCTTGAAGATTTTTGAAATCAAGGGGTTGATTAAGTTGTCTACCAAGTTGTCTGATTCAGGATAAAGAACTCTGAGTTCTTATGACTGACTGGAAAACAATTTCTTGCATGTCAATCCCTTGAGGAATTGGTGTCACTGGTTCGATAGGAAAATCAGGAGTAGTGCTAGATGTAGTAGTTGGGTCATGTGTAATGTTAGTGTCTAAGCGACTATGCGTCATTACAGGAGAACAATTTTTGGGGGGATTCTTATGACCTTCATGTGCCATCAATGAATTTTAGGCCCTCCTTCTAGCACCATTTATTGACAGGCGTTTGTGACACACTGTCAACGAGAAGGATAGATCCAGTCAGGGGTTGTCTATTTAACCCAATCCATTTGGTATAATCTATCCTGATAGGTTTTATGGCTCGGTTAGCCAATTAGGATCCTAAAAACAACTAGAGGAAGTGAAATAACTAAAGATACAATTATAACAATCAACACCTTAATTACAAATGTTCAACTAAGAGGGTTAATGTACAACGGTTATATACAATTTACAAGGTTTGAGCAAATCCTTGTGAAAGTGATTGTTTAAGATAACATCTCTAAACAAGATAAAGTATAAATAAACTTATTCTAATACTCTAAATATCAAACTAATAAACAAAGAATGAATGTGATTGTATTGATATAACGAAAATAGACAAAGCTAATTAACGTCTAAATAATGAAATCACTTATTCATTCACATATAAACAAATTAAATAAATAATACATTGACTAATCTCTAGTTGATCAACAATAATAAACTAAATTCATCTCTCTGCATTTGTGTGAGCTCCTCTTGTCTTGTTTCAAGTGAAAACCTATGATTCAAGACAACATAATGCTTCCTGAAGAAATTCAAGGAAGTGTTTCATATTATGAAGCGAGTTTATGATGACAAACATATAAATAATTATATATCATGTGACCTTGATATGTCAAATAACTAAGGATGAAAGAAAACCCAATCCTCGGTAATGGTGTTACCAACTATCTAGCATCAGACGTAAACTCAAAATACTTAAATAGATGATACATCACATATATAAAATAGACCAAAAGATAATGAAGATCATAAAGAAAAGCTTGATATGAAATATTATGTGAAGAAAAGACTAAAGCTAATTCGCAACAGATAACATTTCATATCAAGAAATTACATGAGAAGACAATGAAAAAAAAACTGCACATTCCACACAGGTCCAAAGCCAAAGAGCAAACTGCTTTCTTATATAGTTTCAAAAATATATGTCCATCACATGGTCCAGGAAAAAACATCTATATCACCAGGAAACATAGCTATTTAAACATGTTTATGATTTGTTACCTTATATCATGAAATATAGAGGAAGATCTCTTAAAATAAGTTTTTTACTAAAATGAAATAACAACAAGATAATCTTGTTGGAGTCTTTAATAAAAAATATTTATATTAATGAACATTGTTTTTCAAAATAGGAAATTACTAGTCTATTAAACACTCAACCCATGACTCTTTTCCTTATTCATAGCACCATAATCTGTTGTTTACCTGAAATAATAAAACGAAATCAAAATTTAGATAATAATCCAAACAAATAATTTAAACAGACTGGCTACAGAATCTTTTGATTCTATAGCTATTCTCAAAATAAATATAAAATCAAAATGAATCTAACTATTATTTCTCAAACATAATCAAATCTTAAAAAAACAAAAACAATTTGTTTACCAATTCAGAAATTTTACATAGAGACATCAAACAGGTCTGAATTTATAATGGTATTGAAGTTTGTCGAATTTTTAATGACCACACTCCCAAATTGCTTAATACGCTTGTTAGCCCTGTGTGTGTTCGATCGAATGCAGGCTCTGAGCTCGTTGTTCTCCCTCTCAAGCACTGAATTTCGGGTGACCATTTGGTTCAATTGTGCATGTACGTAGGGGACATCCTAATAATACCTTTCAATCCAATCAAAACAGTTTTCACAATACACCGGTTCTATGCTAGGAAAAGGTCGAGTCCGCTTTGTAGAGGGTAATTTAACCTATTCCATGATTTGTTTCAGTTCATGTTGAATGACTGAAAAACCCTCTTGTTTCCTTAAGAAAAGGGGAAGATTTGATATGAAATCAAACTGTTGTGTATTAGCATCGATATCGTCCTGAGGGATCCGGTCATCGATATCATCCTAAAAAATTTGATCATCGACCTCAATCACATGGATTGGTTTTTCATGATCACAGTGTCGATTTATTAGTGTTCTAGATATGATTCGACCATGTCTTTTAATTTTAAAATTGATTTCTAGAATTCTCTGTTTTTTTCTCCTACCCTGTTTCTTGAGATCAAGTTCATTTAAATCAACTCGAATCAACTCAAGATTAGGAACAATAAGTATTTTATCCTTATATCATCCAAAACCTCTTCTAAAGATTTCCTAGGAATAAAATTGCATCTCGGTTTCTTTCCTTTGGATGGATTTTGGGGAACAACATGGGGTTTTATTTATAGACACATGGATTTCTTGCAGATTGACATGTAGGTTTTCCATAGAGGGGTTTGATCAACAAGGACTGGGAGGTTCATTAAAATGCATAGGTAATTCAATCGAGTTTTCAGGTAGTGCAAACCCATTTCTATACACGAAATTGTGCAAACTATCCCCAACTTTAGAAAATTTTGAAATCACCAAAATTCAGATCAGGACGTGATGGAGCAGACTAGAATGGGAATTTAGGTTTTGTCTCTGGTATAATTTGGTCATTTTTTGCAAGCTCCTAAGTAGATAAAATGGCATATTCAAATTAAAACCTAGAAATACCATCAATAAATGAACATGATACAAGAAGACTAAACCGTATCTACCCTCACAGGTGACAAACTTCTTAAGAACCAACAACAAGCCTTTCCATCGTGGTTTAAATAGAACAATTGGTGTACCTTTTGCACTGTAACGCGATTTGTTGGAAGCCATGAGTAGATGCCAAGGTATGCCTTCGAACTTGAAGTTTTTAAATTAGAAAGCTCCCTCTTGGGGAAATCCAGTAGCCTCTGCAATCGAACCCTTGGTCATGATAGGAAAACAATTGTTTAGGGGAGTATTACAACCTCCACATGCCATCAATGAATTTTTGGCCCTCCTTCTAGCGCCATTTGTTGATGGGCATTTGTGGCACACCGTCAAAGGGAAGAATAGATCTGGTCCAGGGTTGTCTATTTAACCCAAGCCATTTGGTATAATCTATCCTGACTGGTTTTATGGCTGCATTAGCCAAATAGGATCCTAAAAACAACTAGAGGAAGTGAACTAACTAAATATACAATTCTAACAATCAACACCTTAATTACAAATGTTCAACTAAGAGTGGTAATGTACAATGGTTATATACAATTTACAAGGTTTGAGAAAAGCCTCATGAAAGTGATTGTTTAAGATAATGTCTCTAAACAAGATAAAGTATAAACAAAATCATTCTAATACTCTAAATATCAAACTAAAACACAAAGAATGAATTTGATTGTAATGATATAATGAAAATAGACAAAGTTGATTAATGTCTAAATAATGCAATCATTTATTCATTCACATATAAACAAATTAAATAAATAATACATTGACTAACCTCTATTTGATCAGCAATAATAAACTAAATTCATCTCGCTGCATTTGTATGAGCTCCTCTTGTCCTGTGTCAAGTGAAAACCTATGACAAAAGAAAGCATAATGCTTCTTGAAGAAATTCAAGGAACTATTTCATATTCTGGAGTGAGTTTATGATGACAAAAAGATAAATAATTATATATCATGTGACCTTGATATGTCCAATAACTAAGGATGAAAGAAATCCCAATCCTCAGTAATGGTGTTACCAACTATCTAGCATCAAACGTAAACTCAAAATAGTTAAATAGATGATCAATCACAAATATAAACTAGACCAAAAGATAATGAACAACGTAAAGAAAAACATGATATAAAATATTATGTGAAGAAAATACTAAAGCTAATTCGACATAGATAACATTTCATATCAAGAAATTACATGATAAGACAATGAAAAAAACATTGCAAAGTCCACACGGGTCCAAATCCAAAGAGAAAACTGTTTTCTCATATAGTTTCAAAAATATATGTCCATCATATGGTCCAGGAAAAACTGACTCTATCACCAGGAAACATATCTATTTAAACATGTTACTAATTTGTTACCTTCTATCATGCAAGATAGTGGTAGATCTTTTAAAATAAGTGTTTTATTAAAATGAAATAACAAAAATATACTCTCGTTGGAGTCTTTAATAACCAATATTTATATTAATGAACATTGTTTTTCAAAATAGGAAATTACTAGTCTATTAAACGCTCAACCCATGACTCTTTTCCTTAAGCATAGCACCATAATTTGTTGTTTACCTGAAATAATAAAACGAAATCAAAATTAAGATAATAATCCAAACAAATAATTTAAACAGACTGGCTACATAATATTTTAATTCTGTAGCTAGTCTCAAAATAAATATAAAATCAAAATGAATTTAACTGTTATTTCTCAAACATAGTCAAATATTAAAAAAAAAAAAAAATATTTACCAATTCAAAAATTTGACAGAGAGGCATTAGACAGGTCTGAATTTATAATGGTATTGAAGTTTGTCAAATTTTTAATGACCACACTCCCAGATGGCTTAATACTCTTGTTAGCTCTGTGTCTGTTCAATTGAATGCAGGCTATGAGCTCGTTGTTCTCCCTCTCAATCACTGAATTTTGGGTGACCATTTGGTTCAATTGTGCCTGTAGGTAGGGTACATCCCGATAATACCTTTCAATCCAATTGAAACAATTTTTGCAATGCACCGGTTCTATTCTAGGCAAAGGTCGAGTCTGATCTGTACAGGGTAATTTAACCTGTTCCACGATTTGTTTCAGGTCATGTTGAATGCCTGGAAAATCCTCATGTTTCTTCAAGAAAGGGGGAAGATTCGATACGAAATTGAAATGTGGTGTATTAGCATCAATATTGTCCCCAGGGATCTGGTCATCGATATCATCCTCAGAAATTTGATCATCGACCTCAATTACAGGGATTGGTTTTTCATGATCACGCATTCGATTTCTTAGTGTTCTAGATATGAGTCGACCAGGTATTTTATTTTTAAAATTGATCTCTGGTCTTCTCCATTTATTTTTCCTACCCTTTTCGTGAGATCAAGTTCATTTAAATCAACCTGAATTGGCTCAAGATTAGGAACAACAAGGATTTTATCCTTAGATCATCCAAAACCTCTTCTAAAGATTTCCTGGGAATAAAATCACTTCTCAGTTTCTTTCCTTTGGATGGCTTCTGGGGAACAACAAGGGTTTTATTTATAGACACATGACTTTCTTGCAGATTGACATGTAGGTTTTCCATAGAGAGGTTTGATCGACAAGGACTAGGAGGTTCATTAAAATGTAGAGGTAATTTAGTCGCATTTTCAGGTAGGGAAAACCCATTTCTATACATCAAATTGTGCCAACTATCCCCAACTTTAGATAATTGTGAAATCACTAGAATTTTGATCAGTCCGTGATGGAACATACTAGACTAAGCATTTAGGTTTTGTCTCTGGCAGAATTTACCCATTTTGTGAAGTCTCCTAAGTAGATAAAATGGCATATTCAAATTAAAATCTATAAATAACATCAATAAACGAACATGATACAGGAGTACTAAACCATATCTACTCTCACAAGTGACAAAATTCTTAAGCATCAACAAAAATCCATGCCATCGTGGTTTAAATAGAACATTTGGTGTACCTTTTTCACTATAACACGATTTCTTGGAATCCATGAGTATATTCCAAGGTACACCTTCAAACTTGAGGTTTTTAAACCAGTGAGCTCCCTCTTGGGGAAATCTAGTAGCCTCTACAATCGAACCCTCTATCACCTCTAACTATAAATCTCTAATTTTAGCCCTGGCACCATCGAAAGTTTGGGCAAAGGCTTGAGCCACATTGAGGTTGAAACCCTCAAATAATTTTATGAACCCATCCTAGCCATAATCCATGAGGTCATCCATGACATCATCATGTGAGAGGAGAGACTATGATCCATTCATCTCGATCCTCACCACATGCGCCATAAATTTGGTCATACAAAAATAACAGGAGTAGAAAAGGGTGTGGTGCATTCGAAAACACACAAAATAGAGGATTAGCTCTGCGTATTCGGAGGAAATCCAATACCTAAGGCTTCAGACAACCACCATAGCGACCATTTGGAATGTTGAGTGGATGATAAACTAGATTATGCACATAACGAAAACCACCTTGTCAAATGAATTCCAAACCCAAAAAGAAAACTTACCACCTGAAGAAATGAATGCATGCTTGTGCTAGAAAGACAGAGGATTAATGTTTGAAGGTATGACTGTCAGTCCTATACTAGGATGACGATATTGTGATATGACTGCAAGGGATAGGATTCAAATTACAAAATACACCAAAGTTTTATTTGATACACGCTCATAGATATGAAAATGTGAAAATCAAAGTATTCCAAGCATAGAATGCCCAAGGTGGGTAACTCATGCATTATGGTAAGGGATTAACCCATAATATGATAGGTTTATAAACTTTTAAGGTTCTTGAAAACATTAGATGCCCTTAGGTGTTATCCAATTTATTAAAAGGAAAGTCCACAAACTGTATGATTCCCTCAAACCAAAGCTTGTTCTAATTTCATGGTTATAGTCATGAAATTGAACAAGAGAAACGATAGGTAAAAACAAATGAACTCATACACATAACTAATCAAATGAATCTTTTCAAAACCCAAAGATGATAGAAATCTTTGCAAACAGAGGGAGGTAGCTACAAAAATTTTATCCCACGAAGATGATATTTTGCAATGATCAAATTGACATGAATATTTGGCTACCAACAATGGAGACAGGATGGGCAAAGCAGTTATCTCTGCATCATCCAAACTTTATATCAGGGAACATATGACTTAGATAGTCATTAGAAACATTTTAAAGATAGATCAAGCATTTTGACATCAACTTAGAAAAATAACACAATCGTATTATTGGATAAAGTTTTTTCCAAAAATTGTAATCCGACATATCGTTTCGATGAAAAGGGGTTACGATATTTATACAAGTAATTGCAATACCATTGACATGGCCAATGTTGCTAGCAGGCATTTATAGCCTCAGCAGGGATGTCATTTAAACCTCTCTAGTACTTCGATCCCATCCAAAAGTTTTCCATTTATGATAAAAGTGGCTTGACATCTGATCAATTTAAAAACATACCTGAGGATATTCAAACCCAACATTGCTTTACTGCCAGCAGGCATGTTCAGTACCGTGATGAATTTGTCTTGGTATCATGTGTGAATTTTCTCACTGCCAGAAGACCTGTTCAGTATCTCGATGGGTTTACACACAATTCCCACACATTACAGTGCTTCCAAATCTCTAAAATTGTTTATAAGATTTTTTACAAACTTTATGATAACAAGAGAGTGGGGTGATACTGAAGATTTCACAGCCAGACAATGATACGATTGATTATTTTTTCGTTCTTTGAGAACTAATAACTTTCATCATAATTTAGACATTTATATTTAAATCAAGAAATCATCTCAGGAATGGGGAATCACTTTGAGTTGATTTCATTAGATCTAGGATGACATAATAATTTTTTAAAGATAGTCGTATTTCCCTAAGATTTCCAAAAAAAAAAAAACGGGAACAATGATTTTGGCAAAGACTTATCATAACTGATATGAGTTTAAAACTTAATGCATAGATCTTTGAACTGTTATCAAATACTGCTAATGAAAGATCAAATTCCCTTCAATAATGAATGATGATTCAGAAATAATTATTAGGGAAACAAAACCAAACTAAAAGAAAAAGAAAAAATAAGACAAAAGGACACGCAAGATAAAAATATTTACAAGGGAACAAACCTGATTTTCTCAGGTGAAGTATTTTTTTAAAGACTTGACATTCACTAGAAACATCTCTAGCTGTCCCTCTAAGTTGTGTAACTAGAAATAATTAGGACCCAATTTTTTAGAAATGACAAAAGGCCCCAACCACAGGTTTTGAAACTTGGTATGTTCTCCTTTATTCTCATGCGCTTTGTCCCATTTGAGGACCAAATGCCCTACATTAAAATTCCTTTTAGAGGATGAACTTGTATCGAACCAACTCTTTAGAATTTGTTGATGTTGATCTAATTTCTATTTTTCTTGTGTTCTTACTTCTAATTTTAATAAAGTGTTTATACAATTTTCTAGAGGAGGACATTCCTCTTCTTGAACTTTCTGCAACAATTGCAGAGAAGGAAGCAAGACATGTGGAGGAAGGATGGATTATCTTCTGTAAACAAGGAATAAAGGAGAATTACCAATGGAATCTTTTGGAGTTACTCTATTGGCCCAACGTTCCTTATACAACTCATTGTGCCAATTCTTGTGGTTTTCTGACATTGTTCTTTTTATTATCTTTATCAGATTCTTATTTGTTGTTTCAGTCAAACCGTTCCCTTGAGGGTAATATCTCGCAGAGTATTTTAGCTTAATCCTTTTTTCTAAAGAAAATACATTCATATCTAGAGAATAAAAATAAGAAGCATTGTCAAAAATCAAACATTCAGGAATTCTGAATCAAGTGATAATATGAGAGTTTAGGAACAAAACTACTTGATTTGTATTGACTACCTTTAACGGTAAGGCTTCAAGACATATCGTAAAATAATAATGTGAGGATGTACTTGTGATGATGTGAGGAAGGGGGATTAATCGGTCCTATAATATCTAGGCCCCACTGCTGTAAAGGTGTGTCTACCATGAGAGGCTACAAAGGAAAAACAACTTTTTTCACCCGTCCTACAGCTTTTTGACAGATTATACATTTGTGGGACAAAGTGTGAGCATCCTTAAACAAGGTAGGCCAATAATATACAGCCCTTAGTACTTTGTGGGCAGTGGTATCTCCACCAAAATGACCCCGACATCGCTGGAATGAAGTTCAACCAACACCCTTTTGGATTCCTCCTTTTCTAAGCAATGCAGAAAAACACCGTCAAAATTATTTAGAAATAATATATCATTAATTAATTGGAAATATGCATATTTAAGCTTTAATGCTCTTCTTTTTTTTGGATCAAGGTTACGAGGATCATTTCCGTGTAGCAAATAAAATATGATATTATCATACCATGAATTTGGTGCAGTTTGTGTACAACAAATTTGTGTTTCGTTATGCTTATTTACAATTTATGTATTTATTTGATTCTCTGACTTTTAAACTGAATCAACTACCAATTTGCAAAGTCCTTGACCTCTAACAATTTGTGATGGTACTATTTCGAGATCATATTCCTGAAGTGATTTCATCCAATTTTCCCTTTTCTCTCCGAGCTCTTTCTGCACTAACAAATTTCTTACAGCAAGGTAAGGAACAACAATTTTTGTCCTGGATTTTAAAAGGTTAGACATGAAATGTTTAACTTCTTTGAAAACAGCGTATGCCTTCTCATCTACCATGGGGTAATTTAGTTCTTCTCCTTTAAAGGAAGATCTCATAAATGAAATGGGTATCTCATTGCTTTCAACATTTTTCTGTGTGAGTACAACAACATAAGATATGTTAGATGCAAAAGTATATAATGTAAAATCCTGGGAAAAATCAGGCCTCATTAAGGAAGGTGCTTCGATTATAGATTTTCTAATGGAATTGAAAGCGTGATTCTCTTGTGATCCCCATTTGTATAGAACATCATTTTTTATCAAATTTTGTAGATTTTTGACCATCTCAGAAAAACTTGGAACAAATCGTCTGACAAAATTAATTTTACCCAAAAAGGATTGCATGGACTTTTTGGAAGAAGGTGGGGGAAGGTTGGCAATGGATTGGGTTCTTTCAGGATCAAGTATCATTCCATATTTAGAGACTATAAATCCAAGAAATTTCCCTTGTTCTACTAAAAAGACTGTTTTTTTAGGATTGAGGCAAATGACGAACTTTCAACATCGCTCTAACACAACCCTAAGATGTGATAGGTGATCTTTCTTATTCTTGGAAAAGATAGTGACATCATCTAAGCAGATCACAACTGACTGATTGATAAGGCCATGAAAGGCAATGTCCATTGTGTTGGACAACTGAGAGGGGGGGTGAATCAGTTGTTACCGTGCTTAAACAATTATGCTTCTTTTAAAATATTTACAAGGCACTCAAAGATGATCACAATAATGCAGAGAAATAAAAAAAGGAACATTCAGCATCAGTCACATATATGAGAAAGACAAAGACGGATAATTTTCGAGGAAACCCATACAGGGTAAAAACCTCTTTTTCTTTATATGATAAGTATTATCTACATTTTTTACATTATCATACATATGAGCACCAACTCATTGTGAGGCTACAACCTCTAGCTGTAACTTGCTGAGAGCACCAACTCTCTATTTTCTCTAGCACCCACTAGAAGGAAGCACCAACCC